>BPLR01014085.1:0-132500 GCA_021605095.1 Caerostris extrusa
AAAATTCATTTCAGGTCTTGAGTCGATTAATTATACTCAATTCTATAACAATAAGATTAAAAACAATTAAATTATTAATATTTAATTCTGTAGCAAGCAGAGTTTAAAAAAATAATAGAGGTAAAAGAAAGTAAAGTTGTATATTTTTCCTTGACTTGAGCAAAATAAATTTAATTTCTTAATTATTTTTGTTGTAATTAATTTGGAACGGTACTGCATGTGTCTTGGCACGCGTACTGTACGGTACGGCACGTGTCTTTATATTCTGTTCCAAGGACCAAAATTGAAATATTTTCTTTTCGAAAAATGTTGTTATTCTTCCACACATACAACTTTTTTTTTTTTATTGTTATTTCCTTTCTGCCATTATTAGTTATACTAATAAGGATAAAGAAAGGAAATAATAATAAGAAGTATAGAATGTATTAGTAGAATTATAGTAGTAGAATAATATTATTCAATAAATTCTGACAATAATTATTGCTATGATCATCTATTCATACCCAAGTTGAAATGTAGATTTCTGCTGCGTGTTCATGTGGCATTCCTTGTATTCATTTACACTCATGTCCATAAATTAAGGATAATTCAGAATCACACAGAAATTGAACTCTAAAATAAAAATTTCACCTGTAGAATTATCACACACATCTTGAAGAAGAATATGCAAATTACAGGAAACCACCAGATGGCGCGGATAGTACGCCACAATGACGAGAGTGTAAGAGAGGGGTATATAAGGAATGGTGGCAAAGAAGTAAAATTGTTCACAAGCTCTTTAAAAGCCTTTCAGTGCAATAACCGCATGGTTATGGCACAAAGGGAAAATTTGGATGATTTTTTACGTGGTAGAATTATCGGACGACTGGAATGTGGACGTACCCAGCTGGTAGTATCCGTGGAACTTGGAATCGCCCAGAGTGTCATCTCCAGGCTTTGGCAACGATCCCAAGATGATGGTAATGTGAGTAGATGTTACAGCACAGGCCGCCCCCGAGTTACAACACCGAATGAGGACCGGTATTTAGCAGTTGCTGCCAAAAGAAACAGTCGGAGCACGGCATCAGACCTGTCTCGTCAGCTCTCTTCAGTTACCGGTACGACAGTTTCAAGGCAGACCGTGTACAGACGCTTAGGGCACATTGGTCTATATGCTCGTAGGCCTGTCAGATGTGTTCCACTTACCGCAACTCACTGTCGCCTGCGATTATCCTGGAGTACAGAGCATGCATTGTGGACACCGCAACGGTGGTCTTGTGTGATGTTTTCCGACGAGTCCAGGTTTAGTTTGCAGTCTGATTCTCGCCGGACTTTCATATGGAGAGCGCCAGGTACCCGTTACCCAAGAAACACCATTGAACGACACCGTTACGGTGGTGCAGGATGTCTCGTTTGGGAGGAATTATTCTTGGTTCCAGAACTGACCTGCATGTTCAGAGTGTAACGATGACAGGCCACATCTATCGGGATGTCATTCTGGAACAACATTTAAAAACTCTGACTTCCGACCAATCCCACGGGGATTCTCTAAACGCCGACCGTTTGTTTACATCCGCCGCTGTTTTGCGTTTTCTCCCCAATTTTCCTAGCCGATAGAATGCGCCCACAGGGTTCTGCGTCCGCTCTGTGATCTCTTGCTCTCCCCCTCTTTCTGCCCTTGCCTATTCTCGAGTTAATGGAACACTGATTCTGTGAATCTAGCTGTTCTAATTCACAACATCTTGCAAAGACTTCTCGACTTAATTACTCCTTTCACTCCTGAGCTATGGCTCATACACAATTATACCACTCTATAAATTTTCTGATTTTCTTGCCTTTTCTGCAACTACCTTTATGAAATATGTTTTTACTTTAAGATGGATGTGCGGGACTCACGTCCCTGGAAAATCCCTAGAAAACACAACCTTTGCCTTTGCCTTTTTGTACGTTTGTTTCGGGGCGCTATGGGTGCTGAATTTCTGTTTATGGATGACAACGCCCGTCCTCACCGTGCAAACATTGTAGACGAATGCCTTCAATTGAGGATATCACCCGTATGGATTGGCCAGCCTACTCACCGGACTTGAATCCAATAGAGCATGTGTGGGATATGCTTGGCCGACGAATTGCAGCCCGTCAACCCCCTCCCACCTGTCAACCGGAGCTTCGGAGGGCATTGCTTGATGAGTGGTGTAATATTCCCCAAGATCAGATTGATAATTTGATACTCAGCATGCCTAGGCGTTGTAAGGCCTGTATTGCATCGTCCGGGAGACATATTCCATATTAACCATCATACTAACCATGTTATACTGTTTTTTGTAAATAGGTTCTTTTTTGAAATTTGCTCCAGGGAGTAAAAATCGCAACTTTTATTAATTATGTCAAACTTATAGCATCTTTTGCTATTTACCTTTTGTTTAATAAATAGACTTTACAAATAAGCCAAATTTGTTTTGCTTCTGTTTCTTTCTTTGGCCTGAACTTCATTATCCTTAATTTATGGACATGAGTGTACAAGATGATACGGCAACAGGACATAAAATTGTAAATTATTAAATGAAAATTGTTTTAAAACCGTGACAATTCCCTTTAAAATGTATAAAATTTTTAACCTTCTTATATACGGCATTAAATAATAGCGTTGCCATTTTTTGAGTAGTCATTTATTCGGAACAGTCGGTATAAAAAGCGGTATCATTGAGGTGTCTTGAGTCAGCAGTCGGTATAAAAGTTCAATTCAGGATCTTGAATCAGGAGTCGGCATAAAAAATTCGGTATAAAATTTGTAAAAAATTAAGCTCAGTGTTTTGAAAATTCAAAATTAATCAGAAGCTTTGAGTTAAGAATCTGTACAAAAAAAAAAAAAAATTCATTTCAGTGTCTTGAATCAATTAATTATATTTGAGTTAAGAATCTGTGCAAAAAAAAAAAAAATTCTATAACAAGTGTTTAAAAAAAAAAATAACATAGAGGTAAAAGTAAAAGAAAGTAAAATTGTATGATATTTTTCCTTGTCTCGAGCAAAATAAATGAATTTAATTTTTTGATTATTTATGTTGTAATTAATTTGGAACGGTACTGTACGTGTACTGCACGGTACGGCAAGTGTCTTTATATTCTGTTCCAAGGACCAAAATTGAAATATTTTCTTTTTCGAAGAATGCTATTATTTCTTCCACTTATACAACTTTTTTATTATTATTTCCCTTTCTGACATTATTATTTAAACTAATAATGACAGAAAGTGAAATAATAAGAAGCATAGAATGTATTAGTAGAATAATAGAATAATATTATTCAATAAATTCTGACAATAATTATTGTTATGATCGTCTATTCATACCAAGTTGAATTGTAGATTTATGTTGCGTGCTGATGTAGCATTCCATGTTATTCATTTATAAGATGATACGGCAACAGGACACAAATTGTAAATTATTAAATGAAAATTGTTTTAAACCGTGACAATTCCCATTAAAATGCATAAAATTTTGATCCTTCTTATATAGAACACTAAACAATAGCGTCGCCATTTTTGAGTAGTCATTTATTCGGAATAGTCGGTATAAAAAAGCGGTATCATTGCGATGTCATGAGTCAGAATCGGTATAAATAATTGTCTTGAGTCAGCAGTCGGTATAAAAAAGTTCAACTTAGGATATTGAATCAGGAGTCGGTATAAAAAATTTATTTCAGTGTCTTGAATCGGGCATTTGTATAAAAAAATTCCGGAGCCGTTATAAAATTTCAACTCAGAGGCTGGAGTCAGGAATAGATATAAGAAAATTAACTCATGATCTTGAGTCAGGAGTCGGTTTTAAAATTCAACTCAGAACTTTGAGTTAAGATTCTGTACAAAAAAATTCATGTTAGTGTCTTGAATCAATTAATTATATTCAATTCTATAGCAAGGAGTTTAAAAAAAAAAAAATAGAGAGAAAGGAAGGTAAAATTGTATATATTTTTCCTTGACTTGAAGAAATTAAAAAGTTTAATTTCTTTATTGTTTATGTTGTAATTAATTTGGAACAGTACTGCATGTGTCTTGGCACGTATACTGCGCAGTACGGCACGTGTCTTTATATTCTGTTCCAAGGACCAAAATTGAAATATTTTCTTTTTCGAAAAATGTTATTATTCTTCCATACATACAACTTTTTATTATTATTATTTCTGCATCTATCATTATTAGTATAAATTTACATCCGTGTAGAATAATATTATTCAATAAAATTTGACAATAATTATTGTTATGATCATCTATTCATACCGAGTTGAAATGTAGATTTCTATTGCGTGTTCGTGTGGCATTCCATGTATTCATTTACAAGATGATACGGCAACAGGACATAAAATTGTAAATTATTAAATGAAAATTGTTTTAAACCGTGACAATTCCCATTAAAATGCATAACATTTTTATCCTTCTTATATACGAAACTAAACAATAGCGTTGCCATTTTTGAGTAGTCATTTATTCGGAATATATACCTTCAGGATTGTTAAAATAAAAACTTTTTTTCCAAACTTATTAAAATTGATTATCAAAACCAACGTAATGTAACAAGTTGTCCGACACGCGAGAAATAGATCACGGAATTATTGCTGCCAAATAATAATAATAAAAAAAAATCAGAGAATAATGAGAAAGAAGGAAAAAAAAAAGAATGTTCTTTTATGATTTCTTAATGCGATTTGGGGTTTTTTAAAACCTCAGAACAACCCACAAGTCGAACGAACAACAAATCGTCTGCTGTTCTTTTTTTTTTATTCTATGATCCAAGCCTCGTTCGCGCCATTATTTCACAATAAAGAAATCATAAATCCTCCCATAGTGCATCGGGCCCTCAAACACGGTTGCAGTTTCAATTGTTGCGTAGAATAGAATTCTTCTGCGATATCGATTATATATATGTATATATCGTTGTCGCGAATAAAATCGTATCATTTCGCGAACCAATTACTGTCCTTTTTGGCCTTCCATTCTTTTTTATTTTTTTTATTCTTTTTCAATTACTCTCGTCCCAGGTTGAGACAGACACGGTGAAAAAATCCAGACGATTTTCGTGCCAGCGTTCCATAATTGCCCTATCATACCCGGAGGGGTGGTACAGTCGGAATCAAATCTTAATGAACAAAGTTCGAGAATTCGAAATTGCCCATTGAATCCACTTTTTTTTATGGAATTTTTTTCTTTTCCTTTTAATAATAAGAAAAACAATTTATGCATTGAGATTTGGCAACAGAAACCCAAATGCAACTGGCAACACAAAGAGATCTTCTCTTTTAAAAATGACAGACACGATACAATTAATTGTTTGTATTATGTCCCGGTTTACTGTTAATATTTCCGTGCGTTTTTATTCGAAATGACATTCCAAACTGTTCTGGGAACAAAAGAACGTTTCTGAATTTTGTTCTTTTTTTATTTTATTTATGAATATTTCATTCTTCATGTTAGAGAGTTATCGATTATTTAAATTATCCAAACCGCTACAAAGATACAAAAGGAAGACATTTATCGAATTGTGTCACCACAAAGAATGGAATATTTTTGGTGATCGATACGTGATGAAACACTGGTTTCTATTATCGATACCCATCTTTAAAGGCGACAAAGGAATCGGAAAATGCTTGTATTATATTCAGGGAATTATTTATCGCACGCTTTTGGTCTTTGCATAAATCCGTCATTAGCAAAAGGAGTTGTCCAGTTTGGAAATTTCGCCATCTATTATGCATTGAACTCCAGAAACTCCAGCGTTTTGAGTATTAATGATTCGCATAAATATTTGTAAAGAAGAATTCTTTGGCATTTTTTTTATTATTTTATAAATCTATTTAGAATTTTGATGGTCATAGAAACTTATTATTTTCATATGAATTGATTTGGTCTTAATTTTTTTTTCCAAACAAATATGAGCATACATAAATGTCTCCCAGAAATAATTTATTTAGTTGGAAGAACATAATAATATCAGAGCAGTAAAATAATGATGTATTCAAATTATATAAGAAGAACTGTCCAAGTGTTTGCCAGCTGCATTTGAACAAAAAATTATATAAGAAAGATGTATCAACTTTTTGCAAACAAATAAAAAATATGACTTTTAGAATTTGAATAATAGACAAATAATGAAAAAAAAAATACTGATTTTAATTTATAAAGTCTTAAATTGAGATTCAGAGGCCTGATGGACGTGTAACTAGTGCTCTGGCGCTCGGTACCACAGGTTTCGGGTTCGAGTCCCAGCGGTATCATGAATGTTTGCAATGGTTCGGAATCCACTTTAAGCCGTAGGTCCTGGTCTCCTATGACTGTAGAGAATCACAGAACCCAATTAGACTTCTCACAAACATAATTCCCAAACTGTAAAGGGGCAACTCAGCTCTAGACACAGTGATGTGATGTGGTGTGGTGTAGTAGTAGCAGCAGTAGACCACTTTAAACCTTAGGGCCTGAATTGCCGAGTGGCTAGCACTCTGGCGATCGGTACCACAGGTTTTGGATTCGAATACCAGCCATTCCATGGATGTTTGTAGTGGTTCGGAATCCACTTTAGGCCGTAGGACCCGGTCTCCTATGACTGTAGAGAATCACAGAACCCAATCAGACTTCTTCTCACCCACATCATTCTCAAATTGTAAAGGGGCAACTCGGCTCTAGGCACAGTGATGTGGTGTGGTAGTGTTAGTAGTAATAGTACACTCATGTCCATAAATTAAGGACAATGAAGTTCAGGAAAAGAAAGAGACAGAAGCAAAACAAATTTGACTTATTTGTAAAGTCTATTTATTAAACAAAAGGTAAAGAGCAAAAAAGATGCTATATGTTTGACATAATTAATAAAAATTGCGATTTTTACTCCCTGGAGGAAATTTCAAAAAAGAACCTATTTACAAAAAACAGTATGACATGGTTAGTATGATGGTTAATATGGAGTATGTCTCCCGGACGATGCAATACAGGCCTTACAACGCCTAGGCATGCTGAGTATGAAATTATCAATCTGAACTTGGGGAATATTACACCACTCATCAAGCAACGCCCTCCGAAGTTCCGGTTGACAGGTGGGAAGGGGTTGACGGGCTGCAATTCGTCGGCCAAGCATATCCCCACATGCTCTATTGGATTCAAGTCCGGTGAGTATGCTGGCCAATCCATACGGGTGATCCTCCAATTGAAGGCATTCGTCTACAATGATTGCACGGTGGGGCGTTGTCATCCATACACAGAAATTCAGCACCCACGGCGCCCGAAACAAACGTACATGTTGTTCCAGAATGACATCTCGATAGATGTGGCCTGTCATCGTTACACTCTGAACATGCAGGTCAGTTCTGGAACCAAGAATAATTCCTCCCCAAACGAGCCATCCTGCACCACCGTAACGGTGTCTTTCAATGGTGTTCTTTTGGTGGTAACGTGTACCTGGCGCTCTCCATATGAAAGTCCGGCGAGAATCAGACTGCAAACTAAACCTGGACTCGTCGGAAAATATCACACCAGACCACTGTTGCGGTGTCCACAATGCATGCTCTCTGCTCCAGGTTAATCGCAGGCGACAGTGAGTTGCGGTAAGTGGAACACATCTGACAGGCCTACGAGCATATAGACCAATGTGCCCTAAGCGTCTGTACACGGTCTGCGTTGAAACTGTCGTACTGGTAGCTGAAGAGAGCTGACGAGACAAGTCTGAGGCTGTGCACCGTCTGTTTCTTTTGGCAGTAACTGCTGTAACTGTTTCTTTTGGCTGTCCTCATTCGGCGTTGTAACTCGGGGGCGACCTGTGCTGTAACATCTACTCATATTACCATCATCTTGGAATCGTTGCCAAATCCTGGAGATGACACTCTGGGTGATTCCTCGGATACTTCCAGCTGGGTACGTTCGCATTCCAGTCGTCCGATAATTCTAATACGTAAAAAATCATCCAAATGCTTCCTTTGTGCCATAACTGTGCGGTTATTGCACTGAAAGGCTTTTAAAGCGCTTGTGAACAATTTTACTTCTTTGCCACCATTCCTTATATACCCTCTCTTACACTCTCGTCATTGTGACGTACTATCCGCGCCATCTGGTGGTTTTCCTGTAATTTGCATATTCTTCTTCAAGATGTGTGTGATAATTCTACAGGTGAAATTTTTATTTTAGAGTTCAATTTCTGTGATTCTGAATTATCCTTAATTTATGGACATGAGTGTAGTAGATCACTTTTTAAACCTTAAGGCTTGAATGATCGAGTGGCTAGCGCTCTGGCGCTAGGTACCACAGGTTTTAGGTTCGAATACCAGCGGGCCTTGGAGGTTTGTAGTGGTTCGGAATCCACTTTAAGCCGTAGGTTCCGGTCTCATATGACCGTGGAGCGTCACAGAACCCAATCAGACTTTTCATCTATATAAGATAATTTTTAGTAAAATAATGTTTATTACCTTGCTACTCATTCATTTTAAACCCACAGTAATTCAGCAGACCAGAAAGAAAAAACATAAATATATAGATGTGGTCTCTTCGATTATTAAATTGCCAAACCGCTACAAAAATGCAAAGGGAGACATTTATCGAATTGTGTTACCACAAAGAATGGAATATTTTTGGTGTTCGATACGTGATGAAACACTGGTTTCTATTATCGATACCCATCTTTTAGGGCGACAAAGGCATCGGAAAATGCTTGTATTATATTTTCTGAAATTATTTATCGCACGCATTTGGTCTTTGCATAAATTCGTCATTAGCAAAAGGATTTGTCCAATTTGGAAATTTCACCATCTATTATGCATTGAACTCCACAGACATCTAAAGCGAGTTTTCGGATTCTAATGATTTCAACGAATGTTTGTAAAGAATTTGAAAGAATTCTTTAATCGGATTTTAATGATTCTAATAAATATTTGTAAAGAAGAATTCTTTACCATTTTTTTTTTTAATTATTTTATTAGTTTATAAATCTATTTAGAATTTTGATGGTCACAGAAACGTATTTTGAATTGATCTGGTCTTAATAATTAAGTTTTTTTTTTATCATGTCTGAACATGCTGCTGATCTTTTTTATTTTAGTGTGAATAACTTAAATCGAACTTATGCGTTTATTTAAAAAAAATTTAAACTTATGCGTTATATAAAGGAAGAAAAATATGTACTATTTTCATTAATATTGTCATGGGTGAACATGATGTCCTGGTTTAGGGATCCATGACGTTATTCGAAAATGAGGGTCAAGCAAATAAAACTCCGTTGCAAATGTTGGCGGAAAAGGGTACTTTGGGCCCCTTAACTCTTGAAATAATTCATGAATAACGTTAGTCTTAAGGAATTTTCTGGTGAATTTGGCTTTTTGCTTCAAGTGTTTTGTAGAATGGTTTTGAATCACTTTTCATGTTTTGGATTTGATTTTAAACATTTGTATTTAAAATGGCTATTAGTACTCGTCGTGCGTTGATCCGTTTTCTTCTTGCAGTTTAACATTTATCACTTTCGGCATTTTCCGGTGCCTTATTGAGCTGTATAGTGCTTCTTATTGCATTTGGAATACTTCCTTCTTCATTTATGCCTAAAATTTTCAAACTTTGATTTATTATTTTGACTATTGAATGTGATAACGTTTCTTGTAGAATTGGAAATACTTCATTTGCGACGACATTTATCTTATTTTTGTATATTCTTTTTTAGAGATTCTTGAACCCTTCATTCTCCGTGAAGTTCTTGATCTCTTCAACACTGCTATATTCACGTGGCTATTGAATTCGGCCGTTCTTGTAGTATTCCAATCCATTGCTTCATATATCTCATGCATTATTAAACATTGGCATATTCCCGAGTTTATTCATCCGTTCTCGAATGCTCACACATGATAAGTTGAAATTTGCCCAGCAGATTTCAGTTTTTTTTATTAGTTTCTATCGTTTTTAAAAGAAAAAAAAAAATTACTGTGTTCATTCAATAAATAAGTGATAATATAAGTATATATGATAATATAAGTCCGAATTATATATCCACAATATGCAAATAACGAAACAAAACCGAAGATATCCCATTGTGACAGCATATGAAGCATTCGCAATGACGGTTACACTTTCAGATGGAATTCTCGACCCTATGGCACTCAAATGCCCGCAGGGTAGGAATTGCCTCCCTAGAGACCAAAGAAAGGACTTTTAGGCCTATAGATGTTTTTTTCTTCTTCATTGATGCATCAGCCCCATGGTAGGCTAAGGCTGTCTACCTGCTGACAGATCCTATAAATGTCCATTCCTAAAATACTTGAAATTTTTTTCTGTTTTGTATGTATCATCGATTTTCAAACCAATTGGTCTTTATTCCTCTAAGGACACTAATAAAATTAAGTAACTTGCTAACGCTAAAACTCATAAGAAAAAAATTACCGTATTCGCGCTTAATGCATTGCAAGAAGTCGTAAACAGAATCTTTTCAAAAAAACTCACACCCACCCACCTGCAAATCTTTCGCAATGACATATAAATACTTTAAGATGGAATCAAATTCTTCAACTGCCGCTGCAAGAAGTCTTTGAAGATTTTTAACAACCTCTCAATAAATATAAATAAATTATATATATTTTTTTATAATACAGAAGAAAGATCTCCACACATCTTTGCATCAGATGTTTAAGAAACTTCAACCAACGCAATCCACAAAATCTAAGACCAAGGAAGAAAAAAATAATATATTATATTTCTTATCCTTTTTTAACACCTCCAACGCCTTCACATAAAAAAAAAGAACATTCGCAAACAGAATCTTTTCACAAAAAACTCACTCCCACCACCCGTCCTTTGCGAATCTTTGCACAATGGCACTGAAATACTTGAAGATGGAAACAAATTCTTCAACTGCCACTTCCACAAAAGAGCTGACCACAGCAGGGGAGACGGAACTATTTCGCAAATAAATAAATAAATAAATAAAAAGGAAAAAAAAGAATTCGAATTTCGAACCATTTCGAACGTCCTTTTTATTAGCTGCTGCTCCAGAAATTTTTCTTTCCCAGTGCAAAAACTCATAATAATCGATGGGGAGTTGAGTTGATTGACGGCTGGACCCCAATCCCACTTAATCGGGTGTCACAGGCGTCACTCAGGGTCCCGTTTTTGCATGATCCCCGCTGCATATTCTAATTATTCCGGAGAGGACTCATACCTCTGACAGTTGGGCTGGTATTAAGTCCGGCGAGGCCGACTAAAAGCTTTTTAGATCAATGACTGTCTGGTGCTCCTTTATATAAAAAAAAAATCTGAAATCTGGTCGGCGAGTTTCAACTCATCATGCGTGAACATTCGAGAACGGATGAATAAATTCAGGAATAGATCAAGAACTTCATGAAGAATGTCTAAAAAGAATATACAAAAGTAAAATAAATGTCGTCGTAAATGAAGAAATGCTAAATTCTACAACAAACGTTATCACATACAATACCCAAAAGAATATATAAAAGTTTGAACATTTTAGTCGTAAATGAAGAACGAAGTATTACTAATTCTACAAGAAACGCCATTACATTCAATAGTCAAAAGAATGTATTAAAGTTTGAAAATGCTAAGCATAAATGAAGAATGAAGTATTCCGAATTTCACAAAAATCGCTATCACATTCAACACCCAAAAGAATATATCAATGTTTGAATATTCTAGGCATAAATGAAGAATCAAGTATTCCCAATTCAAACATCATTATTGGCAAAACTTATTATGTTACCGTTGGGCTGGTATTAAGTCCGGCGAGGCCGACTTAAAGCCTTTTAGATCAATGACTATCTGGCACGCCTTTATAAAAAAAAGTAGAATATTTCATAGATTCTGTATGACAACAATAGTCAAATCGTATCGGTGCAGTAGCTTGATTTGGTTTGATTTGTCGTTCTATTGTCATTTTGTGCAAACTTTAGTCGTATTAGACCGGGACCTACAGTTTAAAGTGGATTCTGAAGTACTCGCAAACATTTATGCCACTGCCAAGAATCGAACAAAATATCGGGATTCTTATCTCTAGAAAGTCCTATCCTATCGCTCATTGGTGGATTTTCTTATTGGCATACTCAAGTTACTCCATTGATGTTTCCCGACAAGATCTCCTCCCAAGTTCCCTGATTGAAATTCAAGAGGCGTAATAGTAATGCATCCCATATGAACAACGTAGAAATGTAATAATTTAAAAATTTCATGAACTTCCGTCCTTGTGGGCATAACAAAAATAAATAATTAATAAATAAAAATAAATAATTAAAATAATAGTAATAATAATGAAACGTGGACATTAAACGATCATGGATTACATCACGTGTGTGTTTTGTAAGGAGTTGTGTTCAGGAGGCTCAAACTTGCTGAAGAGTAACAATATTTTTAAAAACTAAACTGAAATCTGCTCGGCTATTTTCAACTTAGCATGTGTGAACATTTGAAAATGGATGAATAAACTCAGGGAATATGCCAATCTTTAATAGTGCCCCAGATAGTTGAAGCAATTGAAATACTACAAGAACGGAAAAATTCAAATAGCCACATGAATACAGCAATGTTGAATAGATCAAGAACTTCGTGAAGGATGAATTGTTCCAGAATCTCTAAAATGAATATACAAAAGTAAGATAAATGTCGTCGCGAATGAAGTATTCCCAATTCTACAAGAATCACAATCACATTCAATAGCCAAGAGAATTTATCAAAGTTTGGAAATTCTATTCGCAAATGAAAGAATGAAGTATTCCAAATACAATAAGATGCACTATACAGCTCCACGAGAAAATGGCAAAAGTGATAAATGGGCAATTTCAAAAGAAGGAATGGATCCACGCACTGAATACTTATAACCTTTGGATATACAAAATGTTTTAAATCCCAACACAAAACATGCAAAGTGCTTCAAAATCATACTACAAAAACAATTCAAACAAAAAGCCAAATTCTCCAGAAAATTCCTGAGGACTAACGTTATTCATGAAGAATTTCAAGAATTAAGGGGCCCAAAGTACCATTTTCCGCTAAAATTTGAAATGAAGATTTATTTGCTTGACTATCATTTTCGGATAACTTCACGGGCCGCTAACCAGGGACAACATCATGTTCACTCATGATAATAGAATTCTTCATAAATTCCGTATGGCAACTATGATCAAATCGTATCTCTGCAATAGCAGATATCCTTTTACGCACACTGTGGTGTAGTTTCTCAACTTTAAGGGGACCCGGTGATCTAGAATTTTCAAAAAATCGAATTTTTTTTTCGATATTTCGAAAGTATAGTCCTTTAAGAATATACTGCTACATTTTTGTAATGATATTGACGATATCTTAAGTTCTACAGCCCATTTAACTGAGAATAGGCTTACTTACCCCATATTGAGAATATGCTTACCTTAAATTATTTAATTTCGAAACTACTTTTTTCCGTACGGTGTGAGGGGAAAAAAAAAGCCCTACTCTGCAGATTTGTTTCAAATTTTAATATGTTATTCAGTACACCAGTACCTATCGCTGGAACTAAAAAAGTTTTTACGTTGAATACTTCTTATTTTTACAAATAAAAAATAATGAAAAAAAACAGTCTGTTTTTATGTAGAGTAGAACCACTTTAAGTTGAAAACCTCCACAACTCGAAAAAAAATTCTTGTTCCCTTCCCTTCAAGCCCCAAAACCTCCATGACTCGACATTTCAATCCTCTATGTGTCGAATTAATGAGTCAATCCCCACAAGACATTTTGGTCAAAATTTGCCCTCCGTAACACGAAAAAAAAAAAAAAAAAAAAATGGATCTCTGTATCTCGAACATTAGCAATGTTTGATTTTACAACTCGATCATTTGAAACTAATTACCTCTGTAGCTCGAAGAAAAATAAGTTACCGACTTTAAGGAAATGCCGACAATGTACGTCATTGTTTCTTAGAAAGCAATGTATGAGTAGACAGTAAATAGAATAACCAATTCTATGAAATACACTCAAAGAGCCAAAACATTATGACCACCTGTCAATAACGAATTGGCCCACCTTTGGTGCGCCACACAGCTTCAACCCGCCTTGGCATGGATTAATACCACCACTTAATACCAGTTAAATACCACTTCCACGTCATCCAGGCGAGTTCCTTGCAAAATGTAGGGGCTGTCATAATGTTTTGACTCTTGAGTGTATTCTTATAATTCTTATTATTGCTATTGATTTCATTTGAAATCTAACAAATAAACATGTTCATTACCTCTGCAACTTGAATTTTTATTTATTTTACCTCTCTTAACTCAGAATAAGTGAGCACTCGGGAAGAGGCGAATGCTCAAATGCTGAAATGTTTCAAATGTGGATGAGAGGTGCGGTTCCTTTTTGAACCTATTGGTCGGACTGTCTGGCCTGTGAAATTATCATGATCCCTTATCATGATAAGGCAAATGAGAGTCGAACCAAGTTCTCCACTATCTATAAGATCGCCATATTCTCAACAGAGTATTAGTGAGTTTTTAAAAATAAATTTGTTGAGATAAAAGTACAACATATTAGTAAAGATAGACAGGTTATTAATTCAAATAACAAATGGACCTCTTCATATACACTCAAGAGCCAAAACATTATGACCACCCCTACATTTTGCAATGAACTCGCCTGGATGACGTGGAAGTGGTATTTAACTGGTATTAAATGGTGGTATTAATCCATGCCAAGGCGGGTTGAAGTTGTGTTGCGCGCCAAAGGTGGGCCAACTCATTATTGACAGGTGGTCATAATGTTTTGGCTCTTGAGTGTAGTATAATTTAAGTCTCCGGCGTGCTGTTAAAATGCACAAGTTTCTAATAGTTTGATAGGAGCGTACTGGAGTAGTGGAACATACTAGAGTAATTGTTTCACCTGATCTGTAAATTAAGGTTTGTTTAGTTGCTTAGTTAATTAGTTATTTTTTGCACATTTTGGGCTAATTGCACCGGGGCCTACAGTTTAGCGTGGATTCCGAACTATAGGTTAAGAAAATTTTTAATCTTCAACTTAAATATCAAAATTCGCTATTAATATGAACCAAATTTGCAACGAAATTTTGAAATGCAACTCTCGCTAGTGGCATTCATTGTTGTTTTTATTACTATTATTTGACAGTTATATTTAATTTTTTTTTTTTTTTATATTTTATTTATTTATTTATAACATTCGTTACTTCGAAGAAAAATTGTTTGGTGTCTTATTTTTTTATAATTAAAAAGCCCCTTTCTTGAAATTCCTTTCATATACTTTCAAAAATTAAAAGTCGCTAGTTAAGGGCCTGAATGGCCGAGTGGATAGCACTCTGGCGCTCGATACCACAGGTTTCGGGTTCGAATTCCGGTTGCGCCATGGATGTTTGTAGTGGTTCGGAATCCACTTTAAACCGTAGATGCCGGTGTAAGAGGATCGTAGAGCGTTGTACGGGGTCGTGTTACTCGCGTCCTTAGCCTATCTTCAAGCTACACGAGCCCCTTGGGTAGTGCTGAATGAGTAACAGCGGGCATCCCTCGCTTATGGCATAAAGATGAACTGCCTCTGTATAGCCAGCTGCATTAGAACAGCAGCATTACTATCATTTTACAGTTATATTTAATTTTGTCTTTTTATATTTATAATAACTTTCGTTACTTTGCAGAAAGAATGTTTGGTATTTTGATTTTTTTATAATTTCCCTTGAAATTCATTTCGCATGCTGTTAAAAAATAAAATTCTCTTTTTATTTGTTTATATTATTTCACAAGGGCCGCATATTTCAAACTCCTTTTTATGCTCGTGCATGAGCGAAATGAAACATTTAATGCATTTGCACCGTCAACGATATCTCGTTTGATTTAAATGACTTGCTTTTCAATCAAAAGTCTGAAAAACTTATTTAAGTTGAGAAATACGCTTTTCATTATTTTTATTTATTTCTACTTTAACTTGCAGCAATGCATTAAAAAAACACTCCCTTTTTTATTTAACATTCACTGTCATTGTATGCATAAAAAGTATTTAATTCACGCGCTTTCGATAACAACGAACAATAATAAAAATAACAACACTCGCGTATCAATTTCATTCAATCAATTCACCATCTCAAGGTCCTTTGTATTCTAAATTCATTGTCGAAATATAAAGTTGCTATGCGACACGATTAGATTCCATAATAATAACTTTCGAGGGGAAAAAATAATATCTACTCCAAGAAAACATTTTGATTTGAAAAAAAAATTGTCATAGCCATTCATCATCTTCTTTTGTCTAATTTAATATCATTACTAAAAAAAAAAAAAAAAAAAGGCAATGATTTATCATGCTGAATTTTTTTTACAAAGGATTGCAGTGTGACGGAAAAAAATTGCAGCGGATACTTCTTTAGACTTTTCATGAAATATAATTAGAAATCTTCCGGGTGGGTGCATATCAGAGATCGGAAGGGTAAATTCATAAACTGGTCTGTCTTTTGTTGTGAAGGCCCGATTTGTGGCTCAGTGGCATGCTAGTGAGGAGGAGGGTTGAGGTTCGAATCCGCTGGCGGCTTTGTAATAGACATTGTTTGAAAAATCGAAGAGCCTCGATGGCGTTTGGTATTTTCAGCATCTTGGCTACCTTGAGTTGGCTACCTGGAGGGAGTTTTTCGTGTTTTCTCTCATATGATACGCACATGCGGGGTATTTCCCCCTAAAAATCTTCCCGGAAGGCACTGCACTTCTTCAGCGACACTGAGCCCAGTCAGATTTCTACCTGCAAGTGCTCGTGAATCTCTAATGGGTGGTTCAAGAAATCAACTGCCACACAACAAGCAAATAGAAGGCAATTATATCTAGGTTTGGTTTGTCGCTCTACTGCCATGTTGTGCACACTTTGATCTCATTAGACCTGGACTTATAGTTTAATGTGGATTCCGAAACGCGAGCAAACATCCATGCCACCGCAGGATTTGAACGGGATGTCGGGAGTATTATCTCAAGAAAGTCCTCCTCCATTTCCCATTGCTGGATTGTTAGTGGCATACTTTAGGTCCACTGATGGTCCCTCGACATGAGTTCATTCCCTGACTGAAATTCAGAAAGTCAAATTGTACGTTATTTCTGTTGGAAATAATACTAATACACTTCATATTTCGAGAATTCTGTGAACTTCCTTTTTCTGATGGTGAATTGTTAGTGGTATACTTAAGTAGAACACGAGACCCACTGATGTTTCACGACAAGATATTCTCCCAAGTTCCCTTATTGAAATTCAGGAAGTGAAATAGTAATGCTTCCCCAAAGAAATAACTCACAAATAGGCTTCATAATTCGAGAATTCTGTGAATTTCCTTCCTTCTGATCATAACAAATAAATAAATAAATAAATAATAATAATCCCACGAAACGATTAAATACCCATCATCCGAAGAAAAAAAACACAGACTATATGAACATCAAAGAGTTATCTGGAACATAACTCGCCGCATAAAGAAAGAGAAAAACGAACAAAAATCAATTTGAGTGCGGTATGTGGAAACTAGGGAAGTACTGATGTCCACAATTTTCCCCTGGGAAACATTTTCGCTCCATTTTTTTCGTCGCCCACTCAAAAGGGGGAGGGGGCGGATGGAGGGCAGTGTATTTCCAATAAACCACCTGTCAGTCAGTGGCCGCCATTTTCTGGCCACGGAGCCATCGCCAGAATTTCAGCGTTTGATTTTTTTCTCTCTCTTCTCGGTGTGGCATGTGCTTTTTTCAGGCAGGTATGACATATGCCAGAATAGCATGTTGAGGTATTTGTGGTATGGGAGAGGTGCTTGAATGGAGGAAGATGTCAGATTGCTTGTTTGGTCGGACTTTCCGATGAAGATTAAAGGATTGTTTATTGCACCAGTGATTTTGAAGTGGATAGGTGTGTTTAAAGGGCCTGATGAACAAGTGACTGGTTTTCGGGGCCACAAGTTTCGGGTCGAGTCTCCCTAGCGCTGCCATGGAAGTTTGTAGTGGTTCGGAATCCGCATTAAACGGTAGGTCCTCGTGTAATAGGACTGTGGGGCGTAGGGCTGGCAACCCGTCCTACCCCCGTCTACCCCTTATCTCCTTTCTCGAAATCTGCCAGTAGGCAGATGGCCTTGGCCCACCATGGGACTGTTGCCAATGAAGAAGACGATGTCAATGTGTAGTATTTATATATATATATATATATATATATATATATATATATATATATATAAGGAACTGTGAAAGAAGAACTTCAAAGAAGAACTGTGAAGGAATGAACTGGAAGCATGACCATTGTGTGTAACAAAACTATCATAAAAAAGGGGGAAAAAAGAAAAAAACAACCCTAAGAGCCTCACATTCCGACCTAAATCTGCTGCAACGAAACTGAGCCAGCGCAAACATCAAAAGGTTAAACGATTAGAGCTGGTGAAAGCAGTTGTTCACGAAATCTGTAATACCCGTAAGAAATTAATAACAACATCAAAAAGAAAAACTTAAAAAAATTCAAAGAAATGGATTATAACAACCTAAGAATAACCTCAAAAGCATATATAAAGGGCAGAACCAATCAACATATGAGCGAAGAAAAAAAAAAAAAAAAAAAAAAAAAAAAAAAACTGACAAAAAAAAGAACTGACTACTGACTATACAAAAACAACTATGGCAAGAACTGACTACGACAAAAGGCATAACAGTATTCGTCATACTTAAATTTTTGAAACAAAATGAAAACTGAAAATCATCAGACATCCGTACAAATCAATACAAGAACACTAACCTTCCAAGAAATCTGCAAAATCAAATAGAAATAGAAATTTTATAATATATATATCATCATCATCAATGGCGCAACAGCTCCATGGTGGGCCACGGCCATCTGTCTAATGGCAGATTTCGAGACAGAAGTTATTGTTTTTCATTTTGCAGGGTTGGGTCGTCAGCCCTACTCCCAACACTCCACAGATCGCGATCTACGGTTTACAGTGGATGCCGAAACATTAACAACATCCTTGGCACGACCGGGACTCGAACCCGAAACTTGTGGCACCGAACGCCAGAATATACACTGAAGTGACAAAAGTCATGGGATACCTCTTAATATCGTGTCGGCCCTCCTTTCGCCCGGTGAAGTGCAGCAACTCGACGTGGCATGGTCTCAACAAGTCGTTGGAAGTCTTCTGCAGGAATATTGAGCCATGCTGTCTCGATAGACGTCCATAATGGTGAAAGCGTTGATGGTGCAGGATTTTGGGCACGAACAGACCTCTCGATGATGTCCCATAAATGCTCGATGGGATTCATGTCGGGCGATCTAGGTAGCCAGATCATTCGTCGGAATTGTCCAGAATGTTCTTTAAACCAATCGTGAACAGTTGTGGCCCGGTGACATGGCGCATTGTCATACATAAAAATCCCATCGTTGTTTGGATACATGAAGTCCATGAATGGCTGCAAGTGATCTCCAAGCAGCTGAACATAAGCATTTCCAGTCAATGTTCGGTCCAGTCGCACCAGAGGACCAAATTCATGCCATGAAAAAAGCAGCCCACACCATTACGGAGCCACCACCAGCTTGAACAGTGCCTTGCTGACAGTTTGGGACCATGGCTTCGTGGGGTCTGCGCCACACTCGAACCCTACCATCAGCTCTTACCAACTGAAATCGTGACTCATCGGACCAGGCCACGGTTTTCCATTCATCTAGGGACCAACCGATATGCTTACGTGCCCATGAGAGTCGCTGCAAGCGATGTCGTTCTGTCAGTAAAGGCACTCGTGTCGGTCTTCTGCTGGAATAGCCCAAGAAAGCCAAATTTCTCCGCACAATTCTAACAGACAAGTCCCTTGTATTTCCCACATTGATTTCTGCGGTTATTTGACGCAGTGTTGCTTGTCTGTTAGAATTTACGACTCTTTGCAGACGTCGCCGGTCTCGGTCGTTAAGTGCAGGCGGACGACCACTGCGCTGTCCATGGTGGGATGTTATGCCTGAAATTTCATACTCTCGGCACACTCTTGACACAGTGGATCTGGGAATGTTGAATTCCCTAACGATTTCCGAAATGGCATGACCCATGCGTCTAGCTCCAACTAACATTCCGCGTTCAAAGTCTGTTAATTCCCGTCGTGCGGTCATCATCACGTCAAAACCTCTTCACATGAATAACTTGAACAGAAATGAAAGCTCTGCGAAAGCACTGCGCATTTATACCTGTTCTACGCGATGCTACTGCCCTCTGAAAATTTGCATATTGCTATCCCATGACTTTTGTCACTTCAGTGTATATAGATAGAATGTTTGTGTTTTTTTTTAAAGTCTCAGTTCTTCTTTAGTCCTCTGCACTTTTTTTTTTTTTTATATGATAGATTCCATGGTGCCACTTTATATTTACACACATACAAAAACCCTCATCAATATATAGGCATATTCTAGATCATCATTAACAACTTTCTAACCAAAGTCATTCCATCGCAACTGTTCCTACCAACCAAACGATTTTTCTGAAAAATAAATAAATAAGCAAATAAATAACGCAGACGATTTTAGTTCGCAAGGCAGGCGATACGGGCAGCGTATGCGTTGACATCCACGCCTCGCACCACCTGTTCGACATCAACCCTTCGGTCATCGGCCACAGACCCTTTGTTACCGCCTCCCTCCCCCTGCATCTGCCAAACGATTCTGGAAGGAACACCTGAACAGAACAGAATGGCATTGTCTTTTTGCTTTTTTTTAATTCCCGCGCGTCTGTATCGTTGACTCCCATTTCAGAAGTTTCTATCAAGTATTTAGTTGACAGAGCAAAAGATTCGAGAATTTTTTATTTATTCTACAAATAAACCGAGTAGCTAAATTGTTATGCACTCTCGTATTGCTGTAGCTAACTTATTTTGCATTCTTGTGTTGTATTGTAGCTAAATTGTTATGCAATTGTTATGCACAATGTTATGTGTGTTATTTCTGTGGCAAAAAGCTACAATTCCTGCTTCTTCAGAATTTTAGTAAATTGTAATTTTAACATTACGTTTTTAAATGTGAAAAAAAAAAGTGTCAAATATTGAAAAAAAAACCCATTCAACGAAAATGTCTGATGGTAATAATATATAAAAAAAATATGTATTTTAATATATTTAGAAATAGAATAGGTAAAAATATATTATTTCTAAATATAATTTAATATATTTATGAATAAAATAGGTTTAACATAATTTAAAATGATAGTTTACGTTGAATTATTTTGAGATTTTCAGGAATTAATAATAACAATAATAATAATAATAATAAATAATCTTCAATGTAATCATAGGATCGTTTAAAAAAAAAAAAATCAACAAAGATCTAAAGAAATCTTGTTTTAACATTTTTCAGAAAATGCCGTAATGACACTATCAGGAAAAAAAAAAAAACACCTTAAAATGATGAATACATAATATGTATTAATCATAATATTGATACATATATATATATATTAATACATTCATCATAATATTGAAACATAATATGTAATTTTGTTTTCGATACCCATAATGTATAATATAGGGGCCTGAATGGCCGAGAGACTAGCTCTCGGTGCCACAGATTTTCGAGTTCGAGTCCCTGGGGCGCTATGGATGTTTGTAGTGGTTCGGAATCTACTTTAAGCCGCAGGTCTCGGTCTCATATGACTGTAGGGCTTAGAACCCTTAAAATGGAAAACATCTCGTGCTTTGGAATCTGCCAGTAGGCAGACAGCATTGGCCCGACATGGGGCTGAAGAAAAAAAAAAAAAGTTTTATGATATTATATTCTATAAAATATGATCATACCTTTTTTATGATACACAAAATTGATATATATATATTCATGATTTTCAAAAGACATTTCTGAAAATATGTGTTATATAATTGTGTTTTGTGTGTTATGTGTTGCAGTTGTGCAGTGCTGTCTTGGCAATTTTAAACGAATAGGAGAGCTAAACTTAATTATAAGCAATAATTTATTATTGATTCAGCGTTATCCAAGAACAACACTGAAGCAAGACCACACGCATATCCGACCCTAACTTGTACTCATTTAGTACGTATGTATTTTACAATTTAGCATGATCCAGTACGCTTTCATAAAACGGTTATGCTTCATTTTGTTGAGCCTCTCCCTCCCCCCCTCCTCCCGAGATAAAATCTCATGACACGCACATTTGTATTGATAGGTACTTTGTATCCTTTCCCATTCAATACACAAATCTGTTTTCATTTTACCATCAAAATAGACAGAAATGCGAAGCTCTCTTATTGTAGATTAATACGGAGATTCTTATTGTAGATTAATACCTTCATTCTTCACTAGCTCCTTCACTGTTAAATGTTGAAACATAGCGGTGGTCTCATGCCCTTTGAGTTAATAAGCAAAATAGATAATTAAATGCCCTTTTTCTTAGAATTATTTTCAAAAGTGTAGATATTGATGAAATCAGTTGCATGTAATCAAATAAATAAATAAAACTGAAAGAACAAAGGTCAAATTAGGAGAAAAAATAGCTTAAGAGAAAAGCGAACTTTTTTTGATCTAGGCAGTTGTGGGTAATAAATCAGTCAGAGCAGGAGAAAATCACGATAAGGAATTAATTTAAAATATTTAGAACAGTGCGAGGTCTTTTGCTGTGTTTGCGGGAAGAAATACGACGCTATGCATATTTTTAATATACGCGATAAATGTATTGAGACGTCATTTGAAATATCCGCTTTTATCAGATAAACGAATCTATTTTAGTAAATTTAAAAAATATGAAGATATATGTTTAAAAAAAAGCCCATCCAAAAAATGAACGTTTTTACTGTTCAATTGCAAAACTATGTTCACCATTTTCGTTAATTTTTTTTTATCGCCATTTAATTTCATTCAAGAATATTTAGAAACCTAACTGATAAAAGCAAATTTTCGAGATAAGCTATCATCTGAAAAAAAATACTCAATTATGTAGGTGAACAGCATCTGATGTTTTTGTGTTAAGTGTTCAATCAGGTGGTCCATTTATAAAACATTAAAATAAATAAATAAATAAAATTAAAAATTTGAAAAAAAAATTAAATAAAACATTTATTTTTAAACTAACATGAAATTCAAAAACCACGAACTGAAAACTTTAAATAAAAAAAAAAATCTAAATTAAAATAAGCAATTTACGAATTATTCTTATTTGAATAACAAAAATGAAATCTATCAGAACATTTATTAAAAAAAATATCAATATGTTTAATATAAGAGTTCAAATTAAATTTAAAAAAAAAAAAAAAAAAAAAACCTTTTCTTATTCTAATTGTTTTAAGAAATATAAAATCGTAACAAAAATAAGAGTTTATTGAAGAATGAAAAACAAAAATACATTTTTTTTTAAAAATTTCCCTCCTCTTTTAAAAATGGAACTGATATATATATAAATACACATTTTATAAAGAAAATATTGAGGAATGAATATATTATACTATTATTATTATAGCTCCAAATAATTTAATGCTTATAAGTGTAATAATAACAATATATGTTTAATATCTTATCTTAACTTAGTCATACGTTTTGATGTCATATTTCCTCCATGATATGGATATTCTTTTTGAGAATTCTTTTGTTTTTTTGGCATATAATTAGAAAATTTTATATTGAATACTAAGAAATATTTAATTTTCACTTCTGATTCAACAATAATAGACACACAACCACAATCACTAAATACACAATATTATGTAAAGAACCGGTATTTTACTTTTTTTACACTTAAATTCGGAAATCTAATAATAATCTCGCTCTGGAGGTCGGTGCCACAGGTTTCGGGTTCGTGTTCCGGCGTTGCCATGAATGTTTGGAGTGGTTCGGAATCCACTTTAAACCGTAGGTCCTCATCTAATATGACTGTAGAGCGTTGAGCATCATATGTATCAAATTTGACCATTCGCGTCCAAACACGACGTATATCAAGTTATTCGAAAACGGGCTTAAAAAAGTTGAACTTATTGCAAACAGGACGCATATCAAATTGAATTTATTCAAGATGTATATAAAGTTAGGGCGTGATGGCCGAGTGACTAGCAAGTTCGAGTCCTGGTGGTGCCATGGATGTTGAACATGGACTGGTTCGGAATTCACTTAGGTCCCGGTCTAATACGACTACAGAGCGTTGGGAGTAGGGCTGACCCTCGTAAAAGAAACCATCTTGTGTCTCGAAATGTGTCAGTAGGCAAATGGCGCAGTCCCACCATGGGGCTGTTGCGCCAATGAAGAAGCAGAATGATAATCTAAGACAAATATTATAAATTTAAAAATTTATAAGAAAAATTTGTCAAACATTTTCCTTCATATTCAAAATTTTATTAGTGTTATATTCACAATGTTATTTAAAGTGATTTAAATTTATCCTGTAAGAAAAACGTCGCATAGATCTGCATTGATCTAGATCAGGGGTGGCCAACCCGCGGCACACCTTGTATATTTTTTCCGCCCGTGAGATGTATCACCCTTTTACAAAATATACTTATTTTATAATGGCCAAAGAAGTGGAAACCAATGCATTAAAAAAAATGCATTATATGCGCATCCATCTATTAAAAAATCAGTTTTCGAAAGGATGAGACAAATTGAACTTTGATTTTAAAATAATATTCTCACGAAAATATCACAGATAGTGCCTGTTTTATTTATGAGATCTATGTTTCACTTTAAGTGAACTCAGTGACGCAGTGACCACCCCTAGATATGCGTAGTTGGTGGTTGATAGCAGATCAAACCACTCTTAGTTGAAGTTGTTAACGCCTTTGGTTTAAATTACAACTGCGAATCGTTTTTCTATAAGGAAATTGACCCAACACAAAACACCTCAAACATAACGGAAGCTAAACTATAGCATCCATTACGATATCCAAATATCCAAATGGAGATCGATTTGCAAAAAGCTAAGTGAAAGAGTGGAGAAACAAGTATCGCACTAGTCAAAATTTTTTTAAATGAATTATTATTTTTTATTTCGTTCATATTTATATATATTTTTATATTCCATTTTAAGTGTTCTATATTTCTTCACAATGTGCGTTTAGTGTCCTATCTATGTTTACATGCAAGAATGATAGTAAACACAATAATAAAAGCTCATTATGTTTCAATTTTACACTGCAAAAAAATGTCTAGAATGGGTCTAAATCTAACATGGATATAATTTTAGATGCGGCCCGCGGAGTGAGGATACATTTCCAAAGTGGCCCGCTAGATCGTTTGGGTTGGCCACCCAAACGATCTAGATTAAATTAAAAAAAAAAAAAAATCTTTATTCGAATCAAAAGTTTTTTATAAGCTCTTACATTGAGAAGAGCCGAAGTGAAGAGACGCAACCAGTGTCAGCACGACGATTGATTCCCCGGATCGACCAATCGCATTCCGGCGTGGAGTCATCCCACAAATACCAAAGCGTCGCCGCACGGCGCAAAATCGCTGCGGAAGAAGGGGGAGGAGTCACCGCTCGCCCAACGACATGCAAGAGAATTTTCTTTAGCAGGAGGAGCGCCTGATTTGGCTTAGAATCGCTACTTTGGCGACTAAAAATGAGGCGATGTATTTTACGAATTGTTGAATGTTGAACAGAATTGAATTTCTAAATATGACACAGGCAGGAAATATTTATAATATTTGAACGAAAATTCTAAAATAAAAATATTCTTTAATGTAAAAAATATTAAAATATGAAATAATAAAATATTAAAAAAATATTCTTGAATGTGTTATGTTATTTGACAAAAAAAAAAAAAAAAAAAGTGGTTATCATTCAAACTGTGAAAGTGAGATTTATTAATATTATTTTTTTTTAATTAATTAATTTTTTGGTTAGCATCCACTTATTATTTTAAATATTTTTTATGATTTGGATTATCATAAAATTAAAAATTCAATATATGACCTTTTAGTGTGATTACAGGCCATAAGTACTGTTGATATCTTTTTTTTAACAATTATTAATTTTTTTATCGTCCAATCATTTTATTCATTTTTAGGCATACGATAATATATTGTTATAAAACTGATATGGTTACAATAAAGATGATGTTCTTTTTAAAAAGGTTGGAATGGAAGATGGTATCAAGGGTGTTCAAGTGTCACTTTGATCTGAAGTCACCAGTAGATAATGAACTAGACGAATGTAACAGATTCAACGTCATCCAGGGTGCTTAAAGAGTTGTTTTTATCCATTCCAGCCTCTTTGTGCCACCACAATTAAAAATAAAACTGCATTTTTTGATGTTCACGTATTCCACCTCTCCTTCGCCTTCTGACTTTATCATGCCCATTCCCAGCATATACACGAAAGTTCTCGGTTCGGTTCCCGTCGTTGGGTTTCGAACAAAAATCCAATGGACTTCCAATGCCATCAGCGTAACTTCTTCAAAATAATAACTATTCCAACCCTTGACAATATGGCAACGTGAGGAGCAGGAGTCGTTGCACTCGTGCTTTTTGAAGCAAGGAGACTCAATGTCGAATGTGATAACGCGTGTAAAGTGTCTCATATTCATAGTCCGGCGGCATCGTAGGGATTTTCCGATGTTTTTCTTTATTTAAAAAAATATTCTTGCTGACATTTTGAAAAAATATCAATTAATTATGCATTAATAATACAAATGTCATCAAAATGCCATAATGCCATGCATTAATATCAAAATTCCATCATATGCGTTGATACCAGAGACTAGCGCTCTGGCGCTCGGTACCCCAGGTTTCGGGTTCGAGTTCCGGCGGTATCATGGATGTTTGTAGTGGTTCGGAATCTACTAAAAACCGGTATGTCCCTGTCTAATAAGATCGCAGAGTGTTGCGTGGGTAATGTGACGTGCGTCCGTAGCCTATCTTCAAGCTACGAGTGCCCCCTGGGTAGTGCTAAGGGAGTAACAGCTTGTGCAGCCCTTGCTTATGGCATAAAAATGAACTGTCTCTGTATTGCCAGCTGCATTTGAACAACAACAGGATTGATATCAAAAATGCCCTCATATGCATTAAGACCAAAATACCAATTTTTGCCAAATATGGCATTTCTTAGATTAAAAGTAATCTATTTTATGCTGTTCCTGGGGTACCACACGACTTACATCATAGTTATCCAGTTACATCTTAATTATTATAACAGATTTCTTATTATTATTGTCGAAGATTAAAAATGAAAAAATAAGAAAAAGCGCCATTATTTTGACACCCTTTTAAAAGAAGACAATAGAATTTTTTTAATGTGGCTCAAAGAGAAAGGAATGATTTAAGCAAAACCTGAATTTAAAATTTTTGAACTTTTATTATTTAAAATTTTTCACATTTATCCTCTTACGAAAATGGGGGGATAGGAGAAATGAAACCTATGAGCAGCATCAAAAGATCGCCTACAGGAAAAGCACTCGTTACCATCTGCGGCCTGATGGGCAATTAGCTAGTGCTCTGGTCTTTGATACAGCGAGCTTCAGGTTCGAATCCAGGCGGAGGCATGGATGTTTATGAGTGGTTCGGAATCCACGTTAAACTGCAGGTCCCGGTCTAATGAGCCTAAAGTGTGCACAAAGTGATCGTAGAGTGACAAACCAAACCAAATCGCTACTATCTAGTATATTTCTCTGAAATAAAAATTTGTGACTGTATATACGGATATTTTATTTGTCCGATTCGTGGTAAATTGAGAAGGTAGCCCATTTCATCTAGTGCAATATTGTAATTTTTTTAGGGGTGCAAGTTGGCTTTGCGGGGTAAAAACCAACTAAATTTTATTTTAATTTCATTTTATTTATGATTTAATTTTACTTAATTTAATTTATTTTTATTTTATTTACTATTTGTATTATTATTATTATCATTTTAATTATCTTTAAATGTATCGTTCAAAGTTTCAGTAAAAATTATTATTAAGAAAGTAAAATTTTGAAATTCCTTTGATGCTGAATATCATTCGGAAAATGAAGCAATATTGAATTGTTTGTCAAGTATAATTTTTATTATTGTTATTTAATTTATTTATTTATTAAATATTTTATTTATTTTTAATTTTTATCCTTAATATCATTAATCATGTTCTTATCATTTATCTTAAAAAAGCATCTAAGAAATACATAATGGGTAAAATTTAATTATTTAAAATAAGATTAGCGGAAGTAGTTTTTCATTTAAAATACAAATATTTGTTGAATTATTAGCAATGAAAAATGTATTCACTAGTATCATCGAAATAAAGTATGTGATATGTTTTATGTCAAAAATTGTCCATATTTTACGCATTACCAAACTTGTCCATTTGATTTTTTTTTTTTTTTTTTTCGGATTTACATTGTTTCCTTTATTGTAAAACTTATAAAATCTGACTTGACATCGATTAAATAACAAAATAGCGTAATATTAATATGATTATAATTTCACATATTCAGTCAAGTTAGAATTTCGAATTTTTGACTGTAGAATGAAAATAATCCGAAAAGTGAAATAAAATCAAAAACATATTACCTAGAAAACAAAATCAATAAAATACTGCGTGGTTTTTCTTTTTACATCAAAAAAATTTTTTTTTTTTTTTTTTTTAATTCTTTCAATTTTTCTACAAATAAGCAACATGTTCATCTATACATTCAGCTGTCTTGAATTAGTTTTTTTTTTTTTTTTTTACCTATCTTCTTACTTTCCTCGCCAACTTCTCTTGGCGACCGTTTTCCTCGGCCACGGCAACCCTTGGGGAGGTAAAAAGCGCGAAATAAAACCTCGCTATCTTCCCCTGTGCCGCATCAGACAAGCGCGGGCAGTCGTCGTGCGTGCAGCTATGAACTTCAGCTTCGTTTTCAAACTTCTCTACGAACTTCAACTCCCTAGTGTGATGTGATCCAACTAGTACCGCCCGGATGTGAATTTTTCTAGTCTTTAAACTCTAGTCCCGGAATCTAGTCGAAGAGCAACTTTGCATTTTATTATTATACAAGCACCCGTTAAATTTGTTATAAAAGTGAACTTCATATAAATGTGTGTGCAATTGTGGAATCTATGCAGCGCAGTATTATACTGTACTAACAAGTATTTTGGCTTTGAGAACTTGGAAAAGCTAAAAGAACTGGACTCTATAATTGGATAATTTTTGAAGTTCTGTTTAGAGAAGTATATTTTGTTTGAAATATTTCTTGTTTAATGAATACTTTTTTGTGTGTGTATAGAATATTTTAAAAATTCGAAACAGTATTATCGAACTACGGAGAGAACATAAAGACTGATATTTTTTTTGTTTCTTTCGATTATCGAAGACTGATGTTAGATTTTTATCATTTGGGATTGTTCGAATGATTTCCTTCTAAAACGATCTTCATGCAGACGATTTTCGTTTCTTGAGAACAATTGGTGTTAAAAAAAAGAACTTTTACGAAGTTGCCAAACGATTTGTTGAATTTATATTCTAAAAAGAACTTTATAAACGATTTCCTTTGTGTGACAATTGGCAAAAAATATTGATGCCAAAATACAGAGATTAAATTCCAAACTATTTATTTGATTTGTTCTAAAAAAGAATTTGATGTTAACGAATATCAATAAACTAGAACAACTGACATAAAAATAATACTGATGCCAGATTACAGAAACTGAACGCCAAACGATTATTATTATTCTTTTTTTTCACAAGAATGGAACATTTTGGCAAGAACAACAGTCTCTGGTGCAGTACTTTGATCTTATATTTTCGCGAAAAGCGTTACAAACGCGGTTAAGGCATCCCAATCCTGCCGGACATTCTTTTCTTCAAGTCCCGGAATTATGCCTCGGGGTTTTCTAGTCAAACGTTTCGGAAAGACATCACCCCCTCTGTCATCCCTCTCATCACCCCAGACGTGTTCTCCATCGACCCCGACTCTTCCATCGACGTTCCCAAGGACCAGGCGGTACTCGGACGAAGACAGGAGCGACACCAGTTCCGACCACGAGTTGCTCGACCCCTCTGACGTCATCAGAAGCAGCCTCTTCTGCCATCCCGGTCCACCCCCGCTGAGGTCCAGTGTCCCCCAGAAGTCTCCGGCGGAAGGATCGGACGCCGACACGCCCTCCCCTCCCTTGGCGAGGTTTGGCTCCGATTTGTGTCAGGTAAGCTCTTTTATCCACTCAATGCCATTTGTGTGAGAAATATTACAATTGTTCTGTTTAAACCTGGGGTGGCCAAACCTTGAACATTTTTCCGGCCCTTGAGATTTATCGCACTTTTGTTATAAAATATGTTTATTTTATAATAGCTAAAGTAGTGTATTAAAAAATACATTATGTGTGCATCTCTCTATTCAAAAATGAACTGCCGAAATGATTACAAGAAATTAACTTTGATTTTAAAATGAAAATCTTGAGTGTATAGGACAGATAGTGCCTGTTTTATGGTTGAGTTCTATGTTTCACTTTAAGTGACCGCAGTGACCATCTCTAGATACGCACAGTTGATTGTTGATAGATCTCTTAGTTGAAGACTAAGAGACTAAACAGTAAAAGACTAAACCAGACTCTTAGTTGAAGTTGTTAGCTCTTTGGGTTCAACTTACGCCCACGAACCTTTTTTTTTTTTTTTTCTTTCAAAAATGAAGTGTACCAACACAAAGCACGCTCAAATATAACGGACGCTAGCCCATTAAAATGTTCAAATACAAAAATTGAAATAGATTTGCAAAAGCTTTCTCTGCTCTCCTTTCTTTTTTTTCAGTGGAGAAACCAATATCGCACTAGTAAAATAAATTTTTTTTTATTTCGTTTATATTTAAATAAATTTTATATTTCATTTTGAATGTTCTGTATTTCTTTACAATGTGCGTTTAGTATCATTGTTATTATAGTATCTTTGTTGACATGTAAGAAAAATAGTAAAACAAAAATAACTCATTCTGTTTCAATTTTTAACTTCAAAAAAATGTCTGTAATGGTTCTCAATCTAATAGGGGGACATATAATTTTTATAGGCGGCCGCACATGTAAGAAAAAATAGTAAAACAAACATAACTCATTCTGTTTCAATTTTTAACTTCAAAAAAATGTCTGTAATGGTTCTCAATCTAATAGGGGGACATATAATTTTTATAGGCGGCCCGCGGAATTAGGATGCCTTTCCAAAGTGGCCCGCGAGACCATTTGGGTTGGACACCCCTGGTTTAAATTAATGAATCATGGGGGAATTGTCGTTTTAACTGTAAGCTAGCATCTTGAAAAATTTTGTCATTGTCGAAAAATGGGAGATTTTTTTAAAAAAGTACCGTAATTTCCAGTGATCCGTAAATGTATTTTTGTTCAGAAAATAAACTATGCCGTATAACTCAAGACGTACATATGTTAATCAAGTGCTTCTTTTGTACCCATAGGTACCCAACAATTTTAATTTTAAAAATAGTTTTTGATGCCACACCTCTCTATATAATATTTTCATCAATGATATTCCACAATCTCATATTAAAATCACTCTACGCTGATGACACGGCTATTTTATGTAAAAATAATATCCCATTGGTTATCACTCTTCAAAGATTATATCGACTCCCTTCAAACTTGGTTAAAACCGCTGGAAAATTAAATTCAATACTGACAAAACTGAGGCTGTTCTCTTTACTCGCAATTTACTAACCCAACTATCTTTATAACTTAAATATCATTTTTTTCGAACGCAGAATCGTAGTGAAAATAAAACAGACAATATCAAATATTCATCAGATCTGTGATCTTCCAACTGGTTAGAGAGATGAAAATCTTGATCAGTGTCACTTGTATCATGATTCATTTGACAATCAGTAGAGCGTTTTTTTAAAATTCTTCTCTGTAACTTCATTTCAAACCTTTGTCATCTATTATCACACCCCCATGTGAAATGGCAAGTCACACTTTTGTTACTGTCCAGCTGCTTTTCATCATTTACAGCTGTTATTTTATTTATTATTTTTTTTTGTTTGTTTAGAAGATTGTGTATTTTCTTTATCCCGCATAAAATGTTGTTCATTTTTTATTATTTTTTTAAATTTTGTTATTTTAATTATTAATTTATTTCAAAAGCCGCATGTTGTATGTAACGGTTTGTAAGCCCGAACCCTCTCATTTTTTTTACCGTATAATTCGTGGATTATAAATGCCAACCAGGTTGTGTTTGAAAAATGTTTTTTGAATATAATTGGAACATTTTTAATGCTATAACAACAATGTTTTGAAGGTTTAAAAATGAGTAATAATTATATAAATATTAAAAAAAGTGCAAGTATATTTTTAAATTAACAAAAAATCTCATTAAAATCATTTTTAAATATCAAGATTTATATTATATTGTTGCTCCGTAACACAGGTTTCGGGTTCGAGACCCGGCGGTGCTGTGGATGTTTGTAGTGGTTCGAAATCCTCTTTAAATCGTAGTTCCCGGTCTAACAGAATCGTTGAGTGTTGTGGGGGTAGTGTTACTCCGTGTCCGTAGCTTATCTTCAAGCTACACACATCCTGGGTAGTGCTCAGTGAGTAACATCTGTGCAGCGCTTGCCTTAAGGCATCGAAGACAGCTGTCTGAGTGTTTTCCAGCTGCATTAGAACGGAAAATAAATATTACTCTCTTTATATTCATTGAAAATATCTTAAACAACACATTATACATTTAAAGATTAAGAACTTATATTTAAATTTATATGAATGATGCTGCACATAATTGAATTTGGATGTTTATTTTCTCAAATTGTGCTATTCTCCATAAGGATAACATGTATCTAAAAATGTGTTCAACGTATTCTTCTGAATTTCAATCTGATTGACTCAAATATAATTCTTGATTCAGACAATCATTCGCCAGATACAATTAGCGGGTCAATCTGTTTGGTTTGGTTAGGTTTGTCGCTCTACGGTCATTTTTTGCGCACTATGTTAGACCTACAAATTTAACGTGGGTTCAGATTCCAAACATTCATACCATCGCTAGAGTCGAACCTAAAACCTGTGGTACCAATGGTCACAGTCATTCTTTTTGGGCGGATTAGCTCCGCTTAGTAAGAAGTAAAGAAAATTGTAAATTTTATAAGTACTGTTTTCTAAAATTACATGGCAAATAGCAATTGTGTTGAATGTATTATTACAGAAGACCTAACCGCTAGAGAGCAAAAACTAAAAAAATCTTTCAAAATTGCAATTCTTTTTTTACCATTCTGTTATATTCCTTCACCTTCTGTTATGATTATGGATTTTTATTTATTATATTTTGTAAAACATGTTTAGAAAAAAGTGAATTATATTCAATATCACGTCAGCTTCATGCGTATATTTGTTATTTTTTTTTTTAAATCTGAAATTCTAAGTTTGACTTATAAAAATAAAAATTATAAATCTGTTTTCGAAACGAAAAAAATTTTTTCACCATTCCGTTTATTAATAGTAGCACCTCAGTATTGTACTTTGAGTACTTCAATACTTAAGTTCATTATACCGAAAATAGAGCACCTGAACATTGTATCATTTGCAGATTTTTAAGAATTTTCATAGATTATAAAATTTCCAGTGTTAGATTTTCAGGTACTTACGTATTAACGGTACCTTGGCGGTTTTTAAGTGTCGCCAATCTAACAGCTACTAAGGTTACCAAACCAATAGAATAGATTGGTGCCACTTTAAAACCGCCAAATTTGTAGCTGCGGTTGGCGCGTGTGCTCTTTTATCTTTATTATACTCGCAACTGTCGCCAAGGTACCGTTAATACGTAAGTACCGATTTTCATTAGATCGTTGTATCAAAATTTCTTACCTCCGAAACGTTACCTAGCGGAACATGGCAAAAGTAATAATTTTGAATGGGCACTAACGTTAAACATGAATTTATTTCAAATAAATGAATAATTCTATTAATAGTTGGGGGAAGGATTACTAACTATATCGATAGTTTTAATTATTCAAAGAATATTTTTAATTTCTATCTATAAAATACATTATATATATTTTTTAATGCAGTTCATTTCGTTTTAGTGTAGATATAAATGATTGAAAATTTGATATTAATTTAATTGGCCATAACTATTACATGCCATTTGAATAAAGAATAGATTAATATTTGTTTATTTAATTATTTTTCAAATTAGTTCGATTGCCAGTTTTTTTTATATATTATACTAAAATATATGGGGTGGGGGCCTGATGGCCGAATGGCTAGCGCTCTGGCGCTCGGTACACAGGTATCGGGTTCAAATCCCGGCTTTGTTCATGGGTGTTGTAGTGGTTCGAATCCACTTTAAGCCTAGGTAGGTCCTAATAGGATCGTAGAGCTCTGCGGTGCATTGTTACACCGCGTCCGTGGCTTATCTTCAGGTTACACGCGCCCCCTGGGTAATGCAAAGTGAGTAACGTCTGCGCAGCCCTTATGGCGAAAGATCACGGTCTATTTGCCAGCTGCATTAGAAGGAAAAAAAATACTAAATATATGTTGTTTAAGAATATTAAGTTAATTTGAACAAACATATATTGTAAGTCAATTAGAAGTTGAAAGTACATTTTGTTGTATTTTAACGTAGAAGACACTTTATGACTCTATTCATTTGTTTGTTTGAAAACAATTAACAATTAAAAATATACACACTTCTAAATTAAATGACAGGAAAATAACGCCAATAAAAAAATCAACTTATTTTGATAATTTCATTGCCCTACTGGTGAAAATGGACAACTGAATTAACTTGAATCATGTACAAAAATATATTAAATGTAATTTTTTATTAGCATTTTAAGTTTTAAAACTTTCACTAAAACCCGTCCTACATCTCATTTGAGTTTGTCGCTCTACGGACATTTTGTGCATACTTTAGGCTCATTAGACCGGGACCTACACTCTAATTTGAGTTACGTATTATATTAATTGCAATATATGTATATATATATCCTTCTTTTCTTGCATATTTCGGTAAGAGGAATAAATTCTATTTGTTTTCTATATAACATCGCTCAGAGGTTGCCTATTGGTTTGCTGCCTGTTTGCGAGTAGGAAATCTGAATTCATCTCATTCTTATATTTTATTTAAATGAACGATCGCACCTTTCAGATAGATTTAGGGACTTAACTTTAAAGATAAAAAGGGGCAAACCCCTATAGATGCTAATTTTTTCACTAGTAGCAATTTCTTTAGCGTTTCGGCCCTGGAGGCACGAGTTTCAGGTTTGAGTTCCGGCTGAGCCATGGATGTTTGTAGTGGTTCGAAGTGCACTTTAAACCGTAGGTCCTGGTCTCGTATGACTGTAGACCGTACCCCGTAAAGGAAACACATCTCATGTCTCTGAATCTGCCATTAGGAGATGGCTTTGGCCCACCATGGAGCTGTTGCTCAAATAAAGAAGTTATTTTCTTATAATTTGGTAAACGTTATTATTCATAAGAATAATATGGAAAAGCATATAATAGTTGAGCGGCCTGAGGGTCAATTGGCTAGCTCTGTGACGCACAGTACCCTTGACTTCAGGTTCCGAATCCCGGCGGTGGCGGGATGTTTGCGAGGGGTTCGGAATCTACGTTAAAATGTAGGGTCTCTGTCTAATGAGCCCAAAGTATGCACAAAATGACCGTAGAGCGACAAAACCAAACTTATTACAATTGGTATAATTTATCTAAATTAAAATTTGTAAAAGCATTTTATATTAATATAAATATCTTTTTTTAAAGAAATGTTAAATATAAATTGTGGGAAATGCTTTCTAAAAGTAAAAAAAAAAAAAAAAAATATATTATGACGACGTAGAAAAACATTATGAATACCACGTGCAATATTTTTAGAACTTTTATTATTGTTACTGTTCATAATTCTGTTATTGTTTTTTTTTTTTTAAACTTTATTTTTGGCTCATAAAAAATTCGCACAAACAGTGTTTTTCTTGCGCAATCACTGTCTGCTGCTCATTTTGTTATTCATAAAAAATGGATTAGATTACGCAGTCTTACAGAAAAATATTTTTCGAAAATTGTTTTCGTTTTTTATAATAATAGATTTTATGTATGAAATCAATGATTTAAATAACAAAAAATCTATTTGTTTTTCTATCACGTAATGTTTTTTTTTTTTTTTTTTTTTTTTTTTTTTACACAAAGGGATTCCTTATTTTGCTACGATTAACTAAAACATAAAATTTTGAGATGAATATTAGTTTTTATTAACTTATAAATGTGCGTAAATTACATTTTTTAAAATTCGAATCAGTAATAAATTCACAATGGATTGAATATAAAAAGTAATTACAAATTTTTATACCAACTTTCGACTCTTTTCAGTAATTTTATTAGCTTTTTTTTTTTTTTTTTGATTTAGAAGAATGTGAGAAATAAATTGACTTTTATTGAATTCATATATTTATAAAAACCGTTTTCATAACGAAGTATGTTTTATATAACTTTAAAGGTGTAAGATTTTGCACTCACTTAAAAGATATCTAAAATTTTTGTACTATAAGTGTACTTACAAAACAATACATGTATCTTATAAAAATAACAGCAGCTAATGAACTGGTATTATAGAATAGCTTAAGACAAACAATAAAAAGAATCGTATACTATACAATCACAAAGATGTATTTGTAATACATTAAATTTTATTTTCTTATCAAAAGCTATCTTGGATTCACCATCTCATAGAAGCTATTCTTTTATTAAGTCTCAGTGCTGAGAATCATCTCTGAATACGAGCTTCACAGGTTGCTGAAGCACTCGCTGTCTTTGCTACTGATTGTATTGTTAAAGAATGCAATTGCTTGACTCGTGGCCCAGTGGCAACGCGCGCCACTGGTGAGCCATTAGGGCGGAGGTTCCATCCGTTGGCGGCTTTGTTGCAGACACTGTTTCAAAAAAACAAAAAAAAACGAGGAGATTCGATGGCATTTGTGGTATTCAGCCTCTTGCCTAGTCAGTTGGACAACCTGGTGGGAGTTTTTCCGGGTTTCCCCACACGATACGCAAATGCATTGTGATTTCCGCCAAAAGTCCTCTCTTCTTCAGCGTCAGGATGTCAAGTCATACTTCTACCTACGGGAGCTCCATCACAACAGAAGCTTATTTTATGAAAACAATATCACAAAAAGATGTGAAAAATTTAAAAACATCGTTTTTTAAAATTAAATTTATAATTAAAAATTAAAATTTTTAAATTTAAAAACACTTTCGCGATACTGTTTTTAAATTCTTTTTTAAACTTAAAAGAATTTAAAAACAGTATCGCAAAACAATGTGAAAACGCCTCTTATGCATTGATCATTTTATAATTCGTTGACAATTTTAGTAGTTAAAAGCAAACGCTATGATTATTTGAATTCTCCTTTTTTTTTTTTTTTTTTTTTTTCTCTCTTTTAAAAATTTCCCAAATCTTATTATTTAAACTATTACTAATATTTACAGGTTTGATAATTAATCCTATAAATATTTGTAATAGAAAGACGAAAAAGTTGCAAAATGTAAAGTATAAAAGTAAGATTACAAACCTTATTAAACTTTTTATGACTCTATCGCGCAATTTTTCCAGTAAAAAAAAAAAAAGTCACAAAATAAAGACTTTAATTATTTTGTTTTTAATGTTAACATAGTTGGCAATTAACATACTGCAAATGAGAATAGTTCAATATGTGTACTTTTGTTAAATTAAGACATTTAACTTTCATAAGGGATTTTATAATAGTGAGTTGTTAAAAATACAATTACAATAGAATCTAGTAGATGCAAAGAAACGTTACTCTATAACAGTTGAAAAATCTCGTAATAATGTTCGTTAATATACACAATTTTGTAACTCTAAAGAAGACTTATTGATGGAATTTTGCGAATGTGTTGTTAGTTAATCATTTAACCGTTTTGGATTATATATAATATATTATATTTCGCAATAGCTATTGTGTAACCCACTCTAATAGCTAATATTTATTCATAGACTATTTGTTTTAATAATATATAATCCGTAATTAAAAAATACAAAAAATTTGTTGTTTTTTTATAAAAAATTTTTTTTACACTTATTGCTCAAAAAGGAATCTTTGTAGTAGTTTATTAAAAAACAACCTAACGGTTTTAAAATATTTCCGATTTAAACCAATTCGTATATTATCATAATATTAAAGATTTAAAGCGTGATGTGTGGGAAATGCTGTAATTTTCGTCCTAAAAGACCCTTTCATAGTAAAATATAAGTAAAAACGTTTCTTTATAAACATACAGACTTGATGGCCCCTTCAAGATGATTTCAATTCGAATTCGAATATTTCTACGGTCGATACTGGTAAAAAAAAATCACAATGCTATTTCCATTTAAAAAAAAAGAATCCGAAAACAGCTGAAAATTTTATTTTTAATGTTACGAATTAATAATAATATACTTTTCTCGAAATAAAAAAAAATAAAGATAATTTTGACACCTCCTGTGTCGAATTCTGCCAGTAGGGAGACGGTCTTGTTACGGTTCTGCTAATAAAGAAAAGAAGAAAGATTATTTTCTTTTTAAATGTGAGTAAATAGTATTTTAATAATAACAAAAATCAAAATTAAAAAAAAAAGAATGTCACCTTATTTTCTTTGATTGGTTATCCACCTTCACTGGTTCCTTTTTATTCCAAACCTCATTGTATTATTATAAGATTTTTCACCCTACTAAAAGAATACATAGCTTGCAGCATCAATATAGTATTGTTTTTTTCTTCCAGGACGTACCTCTTGCACTGACAACCGACAAATCTCCGAGCAATGGAAGAATCGACAACCGCATCTACCACCCTATTCGAAACTCTGTCCTGTTCTTCCAGCGCCACGACGGCATCTACACGCCGAGCACACCCCCGCCCTTGAAGCCCAGGTCCAGCCCGCTGCACCCGCACTCCGCCCCCGCGTCCACCCTCCCCACCGACAAGCAGCAGGCGGTCACCCCCAAGATAAACTCCTGCCAACCCCCCAAGAAGAGGATCTCGGACATCAGCTCTGCGGAAGCGAAATCCAAGACAGCCAAGAAGTGCAAAGTGGCCAGGAGGCTGAACTTCGACCAGGACAAGAGCTCTCCGGTCTCGGGTACCTTCATCCGTGACATCGACGACGACGAAGTGATGCTGGCCGCCTCCCACCCCTCTGCCGTCAAGAGGGGCGACATAGACCCCAGCCTCAACGTGGTGGTCATCACCGAAGAAGCCAGGGCGGAACTGGCCAAGATTGAGAACAAGATTGGAGACTACGTGTGTCAGCTCTGCAAGGAACACTATGACGATGCCTTTGGTCTAGCCCAGCATCGGTGCTCCAGGATCGTCCACGTCGAGTACAGGTGTCCAGAGTGCGACAAGGTCTTCAACTGTCCCGCCAATCTTGCGTCCCACAGGAGGTGGCACAAGCCCAGGCCACCACCAGGACTGAAAAACGGTTCCGGCAACTCTAAAAACGCACCAAAGTTGTTGTCGAACAGCACAGATAAGACTGTCACAAAAACTGTTAACATCAAAGAGGCGTCCCACCAAGGGTTCAGCACGGACCCCAGCGACACAGAGAGTGTGAGGGACACCTCATCTCCAGAACTGCCCTCCAATCGGCGGTACTCGACCTCGAGCGAAGACAAGGACCTGGAGTGCCATCTCTGCGGCAACAAGTTCAGCCAGTACTTCTACTACAGGAAGCACCTTCTGACCCATCTGATCACCGACGCCAACGGACAACTGGAGAGCGATGTCATCCAGAGTGTCTTCTCCAAGACCTCCTCCGAAAAGAGGACAGCCCTCGCGAGGCTGAACATCACCCCTCCCCCGGAGAACGACAAGAACACTTTCACCTGCACCATCTGCGGGCTGCTGTTCCATTCCAAGAGCGAAATGGAACAGCACACCTTCAAGCATGACGAACTCAAAGGCATTCAGTGTAAGTACTGCCCCAGTGTTTTTTACAGCTCTGCAGGACTGACGCGGCACATAAATAAACACCATCCAAGCGAAAACAGGCAAGTCCTTTTGCTGCAATCGCCAGTTGTCCGTCCTATGTCTACGTAATACCGAAATCCGATTCTGTATGTGACGCCAAGTGACCACGGCCAATCGTCTTTTGACGTCCACTAGGAGATATGTTTGGCCAACAATTGTAATTGTTCGTAACAAGTCAGAAAACTCCTTCTGTACTGGACATGCAGGTACGTCGTTGGATGTCTTCTGTACTGCACTTTGCAATAAATTTGGTCAGCAATTGCAGTTATTCGCCACATGTCTACGTAAAACCGAAATCTGATTCTGTATGTGACGCCAAGTATCCACGCCAGTCGTCTTTTGACATCCACTTGGAGACATGCTTGTCCAACAATTGCGATTGTTCGCCAATGATGCCTAGTTAAATGATTAATCGTCTTTTTGACATTAACTGCTGTTATCTGTTCCATGTCTTCGCAAAGCATTGTCTATAAACCTAGTTCTTTATAAAATGCCAAGCTAAACTAAGCGTTGTCACTAATTGTCTTTCGCAAGCAGATATAGAAGCTCTATTTTATAATATATTTGGTTCCAAATTTCATTACTAATAGCAACCGCTTTGATCGCCAAATTGATCCAAAAAGAAAATGGCTAACATTTCTTCTGGCCGTTGCTGTATTAATAGCTGTTAAAAGTATGTGACTTTTTTTAACTGTTATTTTAAATTTCTGCCCTGATTTTTTCCCTCATTTGTAAATATATCTCCCTAGCTTGTCATTCATTATTCATTAAAAAAAAAAAAAAAAACCTTAGAAACGGGTTACAGTTAATACTTAAATACCCGTTTCTAACATCCCATCTTTGTGTTTTGGCATGGAATTAGATTTAACTTTTAATGTTTACTTGGCTTTGCACAAGAATTAGATTTTTATGAACTATTAAAAGTCTAAAAGTGAAAACTTGGCAACAAAATTCAATTCAGTAAGACGTTGCTGATATTGAAGGGACAACTGATAAATCTTGGCGATGTTTTTTGTTGCCATGAATACATTTGCAATGTTATAAAAATTTTGAAGTTGAAAAAGAAAAAAAAATGTGAGATTTAAAACATAGCTTTATCAAAAATGTAATGAAAAGTGTTTATTCTAGTCTAATTCGAATTTTTGTTTATCACAATCGAAATTTTAATGCAAATACATACCAAAAAAAAAAGAATGTTAGAATGTCTGTAAATATAACAAGAAAATGTAAAATCAAATTATATTCTCAAATTTAAACTGAAAAAAATTTGTTCTTGAGAGTAAGTTTAATTTAAAACGTTCTATAATTTGTTCTAATTTTAAACGTTTAATAAGTTCAAAATTAATTAAAAGTCACAATTCTTATTTTTCAATAAGGACATGCAATTAATATGCTAATTATGGATTTTTAATAAATTATTTTTAAATAGAATAATTATTAAAATTTTGAAAATTTTTACTTTCGATTTTTAATTATTCTACTAATCTCCTTACCTAAACAATATTAATAATCAATTTAAAAATATCAGTATTATATTGCTAGTAGTGTATTATATTGTGAATACACTTCTTACAGTACAATAGTAGAGTATTGAATATTGTTTTAATTTTAAACAATATTCAATTACAAAGATTTATTGTTGTTACATAAATTTTAAATAACAATAGTAAAATTATAAAAAATAATCGTAGTAATATTTTTAATAAAAATTTTAAAAGAATTTCCGTTTTATGAGAATATATTTTGCATACATTTTCTATGTTATTTACAATTTTGAAAAAAAAAATTATAAAATTTTAATTATATATATAAAAATGTAAGATTTCTAGTCAATTCTACATGTAAAAAATTGCGTGGAAAAAAAAATCAAATTTTGAATTAAGAATTAAAAGTATTTGAAGTATAAGATTTTGTATTTAGTTTTTAAAAAATCAATTTTTTTTATTTATGTCATTCTTTTATTTAATTGTCTTTGACAATACTATTTTCAAGTTCCATATTTGTCCAGATATGCTAACAAAGTATACAATAACTATTTATATTTATTTTCATAACAATATTTTTCTATAACTGTTATTTAAAGTGGTTAGTTTATTCCAAATTAAGTTATATTCTTTAGAAATAAAAAAAAAAAAAAATGTAAATATTTTTGAAATTTTTCTTATTGGCTTTACTAATAAAAAGAACAGAGAATTTTATATACTAAGAAATAATTAAATCACTATAGAAATTCAATAAATATATAAAAATAATATTTTATTAAGTAAAATATTTTTTTGAAATCCATATATATAAATCCTTATATCTATATGAGAAACGTAAATTGATTTGAAGGTAAATTTTCGATAAAATGTCACAATTCGACGAGTTAAAGAAAAATATATTGTTGTTTAAAAAAATTATTGAAAAATTCTTTACAAAAGTAATTATAATCATTTAAATAAAAATTATTAGTTACAATTATTTAAATAATAAAAAACAGTTACAATTATTTAAATAATAAAAAGCAGTTACAATTGTTTAAATAATAAAAAGCGGTTATAATTATTTAAATAATTATAACCGGTTTTTATTATTTAATTATATCCGCTTTTAATAATAAAAACCGGTTATAATTATTTAAATAAAAACTAGTGATAATTATTTAAATAATAAAAACCAATTATAATTATTTATACTCCAACTAATATTTACGATACTGTGTATTGGAACAGCTGTGTATTAAAATTTCAATTCCAAAAGATTATTATTAATGATTCCAAAATGTTGTTTCAGACATTCGAAATACAAGATGATTTATCGCATAATCGTGTTACAGACGAACAAAAATAAAACCAAACGATAATTTTCCTTCAAAATAATCGTCTGTTTTTACTCTGAATTATAAAGGGAAAATTATTCTGTAAACACTTCTGTTCTTTGAAAAGAGAATTACATCATGGACCAGCGTCCCATAAACAAAGAAGATAGAATTTTTTTTTTTTTTTTTTACAGTTATTTTTCATTCCGAAGTGGCAACGCAGATTTCGGGAAAATGATGGTGGATTCGAAATTCGCAGCTGCCCCAAAACACTCACAGACGCTCGATTTTCGGGGGAAGTGAGTGTTTATATTCAAGGGAACTAGGAAATTAGTTTGTTCGAAATTCGCTCCAAGGTCAGTTTTGCAATGTCCGCGGAAGTTATTTCCGCCATTTTTTTTTTTTTTTTCTTTTATCGAAATGCTGAATCAGGAAATGGCTGAATGGAGATTTCAGTTTATTTTTGCAGTCAAAAGCTATTTTGGTAAATATCTTCTATTTTTCTATTTTATTTTTCGATATTCGGACATTCATTCGAAAACTATAAAAAAGATTTTGTACTTTTGTGGGTTCGAAATTGCCTGGCTGACAACCTATTTAACATTAGACCACGCCCTAAATGTGGTATAATTCGTATATACATTTATTTGAAAATAAATTTTAAGAACAAATAAAGTGATAATGAAAAAAAAAAAAAAAAAAGAATTAGAAAGCTTTCCAAATTAATTTAATAATTAAAAAGTTTTCCTTCACAATAATAACTGTTAGTTGTTTTTGAAGTGTCTAAAAATTTTAATTAAAATACTTATTTGATTCTTAATTTAATGAAAATATGCACAATTTAATTTTTTGTATTGGGCCTTTTTTTCTATGGGAGTATTGCTTTTTTTTTCAGTATTGGCTTTTGTTCAATTTATATTCTTTTATTTCTTCATATATGAGATTGGCTTTATATTTATATATTTAGCAATCTTTGTTTAATGGTTGGTAAGCATTTTGTAAGCAATGGCATTAAATACACATACACAAGACAACTGAACTGTTTGCAATTGTCTTGAATATTAAAATGTTTTAATAAAACAATTTATTAGTAATTTATATTTAAATAGAAAAATGAGTTGGAAATACAGTTTTTTTGTTATAAATCTAAAGTTAAAAAAATACAAATAAAGTGATAATAAAAAAAATGAATTAGAAAGATTTCCAAATTTATTTTAAATTAATAACTGTTCATTGTTTCTGAAGTGTTTAAAATTTTTAGTTGAAATACTTAATTGATTCTCGATTTGATAAAGATATGCACAATTTATTTATTTTTTTTTGGGTTGGGCAGGTTTTATGTGGGATTGCTATTGGTGGTGGCTCTATATTCAGTTTATATTCTTTTATTTTTTTATATTCAGCTTTAGTAAGCAATCTTTGGTAGTTTAGCAATGGTATTTTGGTAAGCACTTTGTAAGCAATGGTACTTTAGCACTCTTTGGTGAGAACTTTGTAAGCAGTGGCACTTTATTACTCTGGTACGTTAGCAATCTTTGATAAGCACTTTGCTAACGTACCAGAGTACCATTGCTTACAATCTTTGGTAAGCACTTTGTAAGCAATTGTACTTTGGTACTTTAGTACGTTAGCACTCTTTGGTAAGCACTCTGTAAGCAATGGCATTAAATATGCACACACAAGACAACTAAATTGTTTTCAATTGTCTTGCATATTAAAAAAAATTACTTTAATAATTAATTGTTTTAAAAGAAAATTTCTTTCTTTTTTTTTAATTAAAAATTAAAATAAAGTTTTTCTTTGTTATAAATCTAAAGTTATAAAACAAATTTTGCATGTTTTTAGTATTTTTAACTATATGCATAAAAGTTATAGAAATAAAGAAAAAGCTTTTATTTTATTTAGCTTTTGTCAGTTAACGTAATTATAAAAGGAAATAGAATAATAAACTTTGATATATAATGGTCGTTAAACTCAGAAATTACTTTTTTTCCCTGTCGACATTTGTGAATCCAAATGCATACATAGGAATTTCCTTTCTTTTTCTTTTATTTCTTCTTCCTTTTACCTAGAAATCAGAGAAATTTCATTGAAAAAGAATATTTGAGTGGCAGCTGCAAAAACGTTACGCCGAGTTGCGATGTTTGCTCACTGCTAAAGTGCTGATGGTTACTGTTAATCAACTATTTATGTAGCAAAATGGTTCGGGATTTGAAACCCAGCAAGATTTTCAATTATCCTCGCTAATTTCTTTTTTAATATTAAAATTTTAAAAGTAAAATATTTTAGGCTAAATATAATTATAAATTTAAATGCAATGTTTTAAAAATTGAAAAATTGAAGATTGAATTTTACATGTGAACATCGACATTTTTTAAAGAAAAAAAAAATTGTTCTGTTTGGACGTTTGTCTTAGACCTTATAAGAATTTAATTCCATGAAATAATAACTTAAAATTTTTCAAAATGTATAAATTTACTTAAATGTTTATAAATAATGTATAATTAATCACATAACTATAAAGTTTAAAAAGCAAAAAAAAAAAAAAAAAAAAAAATAGTAATGTTTAGAAATTTGCTTTTAAAACATTCCTTGAATTATTTAAATTCTTTTCAAAATGTGTTCGATCTGTTTTAATTTTATTTTAACTTTTATACATAAAAATAGGTTTGTGTTTTATTTATACGATTCAAGATGTATTATTTATGAATACATATATTTAATTGATTATTTTCTAATGTTCCACTAAAACATTGAAGATTTGATTTGCTGTTAATTTTATTCTTATTTGATTAATTCAAAGGATATTTATGAATTTCATTATAATCCATAATAGTCTTTTGCATTTAGTTTTGTGGTAAATTCCATAGTAAAATGGTTCGAATTTTGTTTTTTTAACGTCAATATTTTTCATAATAATTGCTCTTTGAAATTTAAATCGGCATTCATGATAATTAGAATGTTATAGTAGTTTTATCACAGTTCATAAGTAGAAAAACTAAATTTTTGTTCTATAAAACCCTGATTAGACCTATTTTGATCTATGACTGTAAAACTTGGACTTTGGCAAGATCTGATGAGGCCCATTCGGGTCTATTTGAGAGTAAGATTTTAAAGGCTATTGTTGGAGGTGTTAGGGAAAGTGATTGTTGGAGAAGACGGTACAACGCATGAATATATAAAGACCCAGATATTAGGAAATTTATTTAGATCAATAGATTAAACTGGGCTGTACATATATGTATATAGAATGGATGATTTAAACCCTGCATAAAGGCTCGTTTTGGCAAATAAACAGGGGAGGAAGGAAGAGGACGACCCAGGCTGCACGATGGATAGACGCAGTTGAGAAGGATTTTTTTGCTGTACTAGGGGTTAAGAATTGGAGGACCCTTGTCACCCAGAGGAATGCATGGAAATCTCTTCAAAGGAAGGCCTTGGCCCACTCTGGGCTGTCGTGGTATTGATAATGAAGATGATGATATAAGTTTTATAATGGGGAAACAAAAAAAAAAAACATACTATTTAAAAACTCCATTCATAATCAGAATTTCGCATATTTCTAATTTATTATTCGAAATTTGCGATTTAATCCGATTTTATATAGTAAAATAATATAGATAAAATAATTAATTGTTCGTATTAGTATGAAAATAAACTAAAATAGATTTTTATTCTTAAGGCAGGATAAATGTTTTATCGAATCGAAAATACTTCTATGTCTAGAATAAATCGATTAAATTTCAGCATCATCTTTTAAGTTTCCATCCGAATCAAGTGAACGGAAAATTTCATTTAATACATGAGAAGGAAAAAAAGCCTGAGACTGGATTTTCAAGGGTCCTCTGGTTTCAGACAATGTTATTAATAATAAACATTCCATATTGGTTTTCCCTTGCTCACAAATTAAATAGCTGAAATATTTGTTAAATCTATTTTTTTATAGTAATTCAACCCATCTTTAAATGAATTCCTTAATATCGTTATATTCCTTAATATCGAATTATTCTTTCGTTTGTGTTGCCAGTTTAAAAAATAAAAAGCTAAGTTTAATCGTTTATTAGAAAATAATTTTAATAAATTAAATACGAATTGAAACATTTTTTATAATTCTATTTTTTTAAAATGTTCTGTTGTTAAATGCAGTTAAAAATTAAACAGTAAAAAAAAACATAAAGATACTATCAAAAATTTGAGTATTTCCTTGAATAATTACTCTTTAAAATTTTAGATTATTTATTTATAATATTTTAATAATATTAATATAGATAAGATACAGTTTAAAATTAATTAAATTAAATAAATATTAAATGATGTTTAAATCTTATGTAAATCTAAATTTTTAATTATTTTGTTTGGTTAAACATAAAACTGTACACTAATGGCCTACAGTTAAGTGTGAATTTCGAACCACTCACTAACATCCATGCCCCCACCAGGATTCGAACCTGAAGCTTGTAGTACTAAACGCCAGAGCGGTAGCCAATTGGCCTCTGATTATTTTGTTATTTAAATATTGAATAACTAAATTTTGAAAACAATAACTAAGTACAATTATTACAAATTGACAATAATAAAATCCTTTTGTCTTTTAATTGTACAAAAATAACAAAATTTGATTTTCCATCAATATTTTGTTTTAATTGATTTAATTTTACAAGCGATTCAAAATAAGAACGATTATAACAAAGATTAGGGAGCATCTACTTGGCCGCATCTACTTTAAACCGTAGTTCCCGGTATAATAGAATCATGTGCCTGATGGCCAGCGCTCTGACACACAGGTATCGGGTTAGAATCCTCGGCTGTGCCTTGGATGCTTCCATGGTTCGGAACCCACTTTAAACCGTAGCTCCGGTCTCTAAATGACAGTAGAGTGCCACAGAGCCCAGTCAGACTTCTTCTCACCCACATCATTCCCAAACTGTAAAAGGGGCACCTGAGCTCTAATGATGTGATGTGTTGCAATAGCAATAACACATTTTCCAAGAAAAATCTCGATAATTTTGAGTAGCATTGTAAAATGGTAACGAAGCACACAAATTATGCTATGCTTTCTCCTATTGTCCCATCTATAAAACGTATTCTATGTTAAAAACGCCAAGAATGCTTGCACATCTTCTAAGTAGGCCAATAAACTTAGAACTCGTTGCATATTTTATGCCGGAAAATCAATTCATTTCTGTACACATCTCGAGTGAGGAGCTATTTGACATCCGATAGGTTATTGGTTTAAGTTCTTTAACCTCTGTGCACGCTTTGCCAACGCAGCTATCAAAACAAAAGGTGGTTTTTTTTTTTTTTTTTCTTTTTACGATCCATTCTTGTCTATTACTGGATCTGTCAGTTTTTTTTTTTTTTTTTTTAGAAGTTCTATTTTTTTTATACGTCTCCATTTCTGAATGGTCTCTGTCTGAATAAATAGATCGAAAATTAATTGGTTTTGCTATTGAAAATAGCTAAAAGATTTTTTTTTTCTTATTATTATCTTTTTTTCTATTTTATAGTGTCAACACAGCTGCGTAAGTTCTAATTTCAATATTTATCAGTTTTTTGGGGAGGGGGGGGGGGATAAGATTTTATTTTATTGATGTTGGTCAGGGTTACGGTTGCGAGAACGTTTAATTCGAGAATGATTTATGGTAAATAAATTTTTATGACTTCGTTTTCGTTCTAGAAAATAATTTACTTTTTTTCTTCTTCCCATTGCCATTGTTGTTGTTGTTGCAACATAAAAAATCAATCTCTGGTTCTGTCTGTCTGCCAGCAAGATTTTATGAATTAGTCATTGTTTTTAACGGACATGATTCATGTAGGCTTATTTTTATAATTCGTACTTGTATTCTGAGCAAACGTTTCGCAATTGCATATTAATGAAATAACGAACAGAATTAAAAAAAGTTCGAATAAGAGATTTGGAATGAATTTATCCTTAAATAAAAATTATAATTTAACAATAAATTTATTTTTTATAACAACATCAAGAGTTCCATTATATCTATGCTTATCTGTTTATAGATATAATGGCCGATAATGTATGATCGATTGAATATCTTTCTCATAAATTTTAAAATCGGAAATTTTATGGATATTTTTTTTTCCCCTGCAAACATTTCCAAAATAAATAAATATTTATATAAAATTAGATGAATACGAGTAGAAAATACATTATATTCATCTAATGTATTATTATTATTTATTTTTTTTTTAGTATTTTTATAAATCAAATAAATCACAAACATGCACGTGTATCAATTTTGAAGATATGTTTTTATAAAAAGTAAATGTACAATAATCTTTTTTCCCCCTTATCCTACTTGGTAGACAGCAACATCTAGACCCAGTCCAAAACCCGTGTGATCTCACGGAAGGAGGGAAAAACCGAGGGGGGGAAGGGAATAGCTTCTGATATGAGGGAACACCTATATGTAGAAATCTGACTTGGCTCTGCGAAGAAGGGCAGTGCTTTTAAGAGGGAACCACCCCGCATTCGCGTATTATAGGGAAGAAAACTCAAAAAAACTTCCACCAGGCAGTCCCTTCAGCGATGCAAGATGCTGAACAGCACAAACGCCATCATGTCTCCTCGTTTTTTGAAACAGTGTCTACAATAAAGCCGTCAGTGGATTGAACCTCCGCCCTTAGCCACGAGTCGGGCACAATAATTCTAAAATATACATATAAATAGACAACACTTTTTGATTTAAAGCAAAATGCATTTAAACATTATAAAATTTTATTTAAATTAATTTATAAACAATCATTAAATAAAACTCTGCTTTTTAAAAATAGCAAAAAATAAAATATTTTATACTAAGTTTAATTAGGAAAAAAAAAAAATTTAAATGAAAAAGACAAACATATTTTTAAAAAATTTAAAAATATTTTTCTGTACTTGTAATATTACGTCAGTTGGTTATTTTATAATGTTATTATTCTACGATCATTGATTATAATTGATAATCGTACATTATTTGATAATCAATAATCGTTCGTTATTATTAAATTATCAATCGATTATTGTACATTATGTCATTACTTTTATTATTAACATTTTATACTATATATTCTGAAACAAAAAGGATTTTAAATTTATATTTTTCCTTAGATTGACATACAAATTCGAATTGAAATTGAATTCGATTCGAAATTGGTTGAAATTGAGGAACTATGTGGTTTTTTATAAAAAAACTCAATTATAGTTTATATCTATAAACTATAATAGTTAATAATAATAAACTAATAGTTATTATTGTACTTATTTAGCATATCTGGACAATTTCTTTGTTTTGTTTTTAATATTTTGTCTTCCTAATAAATATTTTTAGTTATTGTTACGAAAAATGTTGCTTTAATTAGTTTTATATTAAGTTGACTGTTTATGAATTGTTTATTTCTTGTATATAATTTTATTTGCTGTATTATTTTCGATTGCAATTTTTATACTTTTGTACTTTTTTAGGTTTCTACAACGTGTGTTTGTTTAAAAACGCACAATTGCATTTGCTTTTATAATCACTCTTTCACTTGCTTTTATATTACTTATTATTTTCCGTAAAAGTACAGGTACTATATAAAATAATTTGAGAAAATCTTCTATAACCCAGCATTTTTTAGGAACGAGATATCTTGTTATACGTAAAAATGATCATTACATGAATTATTTTTCGGACACTTAAGTTTAAAAAAAAAAAAAATGAAAAGTTTGATTTCAAAGTGTTGCGAATTAAAGATTGTAAATTATTACATAAAGGAATTATGAATAACTATTTGAAAACAGGATAAGCATTGTCAATTTGAACGTATTTTTAAAGGTTATACGTAATGCCGTATGTTTAAATTATGGAGTTGTTGTTGTGTTATGAAAATGATGTTAAAATGCTTTTCATTATAAATGGTTGGCTATACCAAGCGTCGCAGTATTAACTAAAATATGTAAATAAAATATTTAATTCGTAGAATTCTTTACATTTGCATTTAGAGTAGTTTAATGTGTCATTTTATCATTAAATGTTACTTAGTACAATATTTTGATTTTACTTATTGCTTTTATTTATTTTTTTTTGAATATCAAAGCGTAATTTAAATTTGTTTAGCATTTTGAGTCATTTGTCACATTAATCTATTAGATTATATGTATATAAATTTTAAAAATATAGCATTATATGACATCTATAGTACTTTTAAAGTACTTATCAGTATTAACTTTATTTTGCTGTAAAATATTTAAAGGGACCAAAAACTGTATTTGAAATAAAAAATTTTAATACACATTTTTGAAATTTCAATAAATATTTGAAAACTTTTAACTGAAGTTTAGAAAAAAAAAAAGATATTTTTATGAATTTATGAAAATGCATTGAAAAACAAAAAATGTAATATTTTAAGAAATATATTCTTTTTTAAAAGAATTATAATCCAATTTATACTAAATTTCTTTCTGGTGTTGTTTATATTTTAATATAAATATACATACAGAGCTTTAGAAAATGATTGATATATACAACTACAATACATTAAAAAATTGTGAGTTGACTTACGAAAAAAAGCATTAAAATAACAATTTTTTAAATATCTAAAAAAATTCATTTAAAAAAGTTATTATTAGATACGTAAATATTTAAATGTCAATGAATGGTGTTACAATTAATAATTAATTTCTGATATATTAAATCTCAATACGTATGGTTGAAATATTACTGTATATCTATTAAAGCTTCATGTTTACAGTATTATTGTAAAAAATTGTATTTATGTAAAAATTGTTGCAATTGGCATATCACTGTTAGCTAGTAGGAATGATAGTTTCAAGTTAAAAATACAAATTTCAAAATAGCTTACATTAAAAAATTTCTAATCATTAAAATATTATTAATATTTTGCATTTTATTTTCAAGAAAATTAGATAACGACACAATTATTATTAGCCAAAATTATTTATTAAGTTAATTAGAAATGATTACTTTTCAATACATTATTAAAAACATAAAATACTGTTTTTTAAGGGTATTGAAAAACTTTAATAAGTTATAACTTCAACAAAAATCAAGAAAATATTTAATTCATTAATTTAAACAAATGTAATCTGAAGAAGAATAGAAATTTTGAATAAATCCAGAAATAATTTTATTTAAAATTTTATTGTGTCATGTTTGATTTAAAATTAAAATTCCAGAAATAAATTGAATTTTAATTTTAAATCAATTATATCCAGAAATAAATTGAAAATTAGAAATCCAGAAATAAAATGATTTCGTGAAAAAATATATTCTGAAGATTTTTTTTTTTTTTTTTTTTTTTTTTAGAAAATCAATTCCGGTTTTAACCCATAAGAAAAGTAAAATATTAGAATATTTAAAAAAAAAAAAATTAGGAGGAAAAAAGACATCTTTAAGAATAAGAATAATAACTATTATTATGAAATTAAGAATTATTCATTACAAATTTTCAAAATTGGTTTTACCTAAAACATGCCCATGTTAATATTGGTATTCGTAAAAAATATTTAATTTGAAATTTGTGTTAGAACCTGAAACCGTTCGAAACTCATCACGTCTTTCACACAGCACCGCAAAATCGTCTGAATTCAGACGATTTTGTACAAAAAACGGGGAATAAAATGATGAGTCAAATCTAGTCAAAATTTTGTTCGAATTGGAAATGAAATTCGCATTATTCTAAACAAACTTACGCGCACATGTTAAAGTGAATTCACACCAAAATTTATATTTATTGTAATCAATATTCAATTTGTGACGTACATTTTTTTTTTTTGTTATGAAATTATTTTGTATTTGCAAAATCATTCTTATTAAAAACTATTTTTAAAAAATTTGAAAATCACTAGTTTTGCTATATCATAATTAAAATCATATTTTGTTGTATTTTATATAAAGACAAAAAAAAATCATAGTTATTTATTTGATTGATATAATTATATAGGCATAGAATATGGTTAATTTTTTTAATGGTACAACGATATTAGGAAAACAGCCTGAAATTATATTCAATATTGTAATATGGCAGCTAAAATGTGTGCACATAATTTTGATAGTTTATAAATTATTTATTTGATAATTATTTATAGTTAAATGAAACAAATTATCAACGTTCTAAAATTTTTTTAACTGTAAATTGTTCTCAAAATTTTGTACAATTAAATTGACAAAATTTTAATTCCAACTGTCCCTAATATAGATTTTTGAAAAATAAAAAAATAAAAATTTTAATTTATTCAAATGTTTTTTTTTGCCATTTAAAAAATATTACCATTATTTTAATTATTCGTCCCATATATTAAACATATTCTATGTTAAAAAAAAAGCCATTTGTTAGTTTTTAATTCAACACAAATATAAAAAACATTTTTAGAATTCTATGTTCATGTCAAAATTATAATTCTATGTATGAATAATTTAGCAGTCATTATGTATTAATTTTATATATTACGAAGAAATAATAATAAATATTAACATTAAGTTATTGTTTTATTTATTGCAAATTGTTAAAAAAATTTTATATATGTATGTAACACAATTTTGATTTTATCTGTATAATTTTTTAAAAACATTTTGTCATGTTTCTGTCAACTTCAGCTGCTTTTTAAATACATTTTTTGTAGTTCTATCTATTTGTGACTGATTGTTGTTGATCACAGTATTAATAATGATGATAATTGTATCTTGTCCACTTTCTGCACCTCATTTGGTTTGAACACATTTTCACTGGGCATTGTCTATTTATTGCTACATTGTAAAGTGCTTGAAAAAGGAAAAAAATAAAAGATTTATTATGAAAATGAGTTTGTTTTTATGTGATTTTTATTTGAAAGAATGCTAGCAGAACCCGGCATACGTTGTAATATAAAAATATATAATTATATAAAATATCACATATAAAAAAATGCATTGTAGAAAATTACATATTGCGAATATATTCTTCATGTTCCATTATACGTGCATACTCATTTTCATGTTAACTGGCGTACCGATTACGGAGTACCCATGGGGACAGACCCCTTAACCTCCTCATCTTAACTCATAGATATAATTTACAATTTTAATTGGCTGCTTAAGGTTAGTAAACAAAAAATTACAAGATATAGTTTCTAAAAATTAAATAAATGGTTCTCAAAAAAAATTTAAAAATACTAAAAATAAATAAATAAATAAAGAGTTTAAATTCGGTACAATTAGGGACAAAAAGTTTTCCTACAGTGATTCTAATTCATATCACAGGATTAAGATTCACCACACTAATAAACATACAACAGAAGTAATTTTCCCACGCCGAGATTCGAACCCGGGACGCCTGGGGTCATTTTCATGGATATCGTTTGAATGCTATACAAGATGAAATGCTGCAGTACCCTCTGGTGGCAAAGTAACCATAAAGTGGATAGCGTGAACCTATTTTCAATACTCGAATACGCAGTATTACCCATTTTCATAGCGATGGGTTGGACGGTATTGAAGTTGATGTACTGCAGCACCCTCTGGTGGCGAGTGATAACAAAGGAGATTGACAAAACATAGAGGATGTTTTTAGGCTAACACACACAAACAATTTCAACAATCGCCCCAACCTTTAAGGAGGCGTTTAATGACAAACACATGTACAGAAAAATTATATCGATCTCATCGCCACCTACCGGGTATAGTTGTGAATCTAATCCCTCCAGGGACCCACTGAAACACACACAAAATTTCATCCCAAATCGGTCCAGCCGTTTAGGAAGAGTTCAGTGACAAACACACGCACTGAAGAATTATATAAACTCATGTTTGTGAAAATTGCAACACCATGAAGGGTCATAATTGAATGAAATTTAATACACAGTTGAGTGGTAGTGGTACAAATAAATGATTAAATATTCAAAGCAAACAAACAATAACAAGAGATCGGAATCAGTATCTAGCCACCACGCGCCGCAATAGTGCTGCTACACGACGTGGCATGGAGTCAAACAAATTTTGAATGTCTGCCTGAGGAAGAGCATTCCATATTGTTTGTATGCGTACCCAAAGTTCGTCTGCAGAAGCAACAGGACGAGGATCACGAGCGAGACGCCGACCAACGAAATCCCACACATGTTCAATCGGCGACATATCCGGGGAATACGCAGGCCAAGGAAGAAGCTGTACCTGCCGCGTTGCAAAGAAATTGAACAGTCCTATCGATATGAGGGCGGGCATTATCCTGTTGAAATACAGCGCCTGGCAAGCTTTGAAGGAAGGTAACAGCTTGGGGCTGTAGAACTTCACTGATGTACCGGTTGCTGTTCAGATTGCCCACAATTCTTAGCAATTGAGATCGTCCATGATATGCTATGGCACCCCAGACCATAACTCCGGTGTTCGTCCACTGTGGCGTTCGATAACCGGAAGATGGTGTTTACCGACATAGCTTCTGACACGAATGCGGCCATCATGGTACCACAAATTAAAGCGGGATTCGTCAGAAAACCGACATGCTGCCAATCAGCACGCCAGTCTCTACGCTGAGCGGCCCATTGTAGCCGCAAAGGCGGCGCATTGTAGCCCATTGTAGGCGGCGATGGTTTAGCGTGAGAGAGATCCTGTATAAAAGGTCCTTGCGGGCAGTCCACGCTGCATCAGACGTTTACGAATTGATGAAGCACATAATGAAACACCTGTAGCTATTGACCACTGTGCTGCCAATTGTCTAGAGGAAGCTGTACGGTCCGTCAGCGCCATGCGGACCAGGTGTCTATCATCGCGAGCTGACGTCTCATTTCGGGGTCCACTCCCGGATTTCCAGTTGTCCGAACTCGTCCGTCCACTGCTTCAAAGACGCATCACTGTGCTGCTGTTACGCTGCACACGGGTTTCTACTGCACGATAAGACAATCCAGCTTCACGAAGGCCGATGATTCTCCCCCGTTCAAACTCTGTAAGTTGTTCAAATCTCGCTCTCTTTCGTCGAAGAGGCATAAATAACGATTGAGCTAACGTTTACCACTAGCAGATAACCGCCGATGACCATACACGTCTCGCTAAAGCCGTCTATTTATTCGAATCCATCCGCCGTTCAGAGGGGCGCTGCTCAGCATACGCATGCGCTACGGATTTGAAATTCTAATCATTTGCATATCATGCGCTAATTTGCATTTCCTGAAAATTTCAGCTCACTCGCGTAAGTCCTTCATGGTGTTGCAATTTTCACAAACATGAGTTTATATATAAAGATATAATTTAATATTCATTTAGCTTTGATCAAACAGATAAACGGCCTTGCCACGAATAGTTTACCGACGGATGATGAAAAGGAGACAATGCATTCGGAAAGGGCTTTTAGAGGTAATTCCACCACATTTGATTTACCGTTATATGTATATAAAGGTCTGACACAAAAATAACGAGACTCTCTCGTTCACTTGCAACTGACCTTGTACGATTCGCAGATTTCCCCGTCATTACTAGTTCATCCTCTCTTAACAAACTGCTCTGAAACGTTTTTGCTATTTTAAACTTGTACTCCTTTTTGAATTAGATTAACCTATTGAAAGTATTTTTATTTTTAAGTTCTCTTTCAAACTACGTTCAGTTTGTAATTCTTCAAAATCCTCTTTTTTTACTTTATTATTTTAATTATTAAATTACAATTAATAATCATTAAATACTTTATTGAAAAGAAGAAAAAAAAAAACTTCTCTCCATATATTATTATCTCTATTTTAATTGTTTTATTTTTAATGCAATGGGCTTAAAGCTAAAGTAACTTCCCTCTCATATGCAAAGAAGGAGTTAGCGGTTACCCATACCAGGAGCTCCGTCAACCTACAAATCGTCGTCATCGTCGTCGAACGAGACTCTCTTAATTATTAATGAATTGGTATCTAACTTGCATTCTACTCTTTTTTATCCATGTGTTCTCGTGGTCGGAAGGCGACAACTTCTGGTGTGATGGAGCATCCAGTCTGACTTGACTCCGTGTCGCTGAAGAAGGAGGGCAGTGCAATCCGGGAGGACTACCCCGCGGGAGAAAACCTGTAAAACTTCCACCCGGTAGTCCGACGAACGAGACATGAGTCTAAACATCACAAACCCTCCTCGTTTTTGAAACAGTGTCTACAGCAAAGCCGCCAGAGAATTGAAACTCAGTCCTAATGTTCATCAGCGGATCGCGTTGCCACTGAGCCACGAGTCGGGCGCATTAGAGGTGTGGAATCGGAGTCGAGCATTTTCGAAGGAGTTGGTATGACTCTTTTATGAAAAACAGATTTTATTATTTTCAAAATTCTGAGAATTAATATGAAAGTTTAAATTTAAAGGAGCAATTCATTTTTAGTCTTCATAAATACAACCACCAGCAAAGACAATGATTGCTTTAGCAGCATAACAAGATAGTTTCATAGCAAAATATTAAAAAAAAAATCTATATTAAAGCCCTACCTTATATAAAACCCTATACAGAATAAAAAAGGAATCTTAGATCAATCCCCCTTGTTGAAGGTTGGGTTTGGTTTGTAGCTCTACGGTCATTTTTTGCACACTTTGGGCTCATTAGACCGGGACCAACAGTGAATTCCGAACCCCTTGCAAACATCCATCCCATCGCCTGAGCTCGATCCTAGGAGGCGAAAAGGCCTGAGTTCTGTCCAATTAGCCATCAGGACGCTAGATCAACAATCGGAGAAAAGTTATTTTATTTGCAAATATAGATTAGATATAAAGTTTTAGAAATAGAGCATCTTTGTTAGTATTGGACATATGTTTTTAATCAAGTTTAGCGCACAAATATATCTTTTAAATAAGTGCAAACACTACACCTTTAAAATTACAGAAAATATTTCTTCATTGCATACATAATATTTTATAGATATGAATTCAATAAAGGTCACTTTAACTTCGCCATAAAATATCAAATAAGAAAAGTGACATCCATTTTTTTTTGTGGGATTGAAAAAAACGGAGATTTACCAAATGTTATCAAAAGATTTGGACGATAAATGTTTGTCGCTTACACGTGACTTTGAAGGGAGTAAGAGATGTTTAGAGGGCAACGGGCGTACCGGTTACGGAGTTCCAAGGTGGCTTTAAGAGCCACAATACCTCCACATCTTAATTTAATTGAAACATTTGCACAAAATGGGGTTGCTTAAAATTAATGAATAACAATGAAAATGATAAACAAAGGGATTTAAGTTAAGAAAAACACCTCCTGCTTGCTAACAATTAAAGCAGGAGATCGAAAAAGCTAAGCTATCGGTACAATTAGGAGTCCGTTGACGATGCCCAAAGATAAAAGATTAGAGTTTAACAAAGTTAAAGTGAAATAAAATAAAATAAAGAATTAAAGATTAAACAAAATTGTAAAAGGATGACACAAAATATATACAGAAGGTTGACATACAAGTTGTAAACACAACTTGTTTACATGTCTGGATTCATTGATAGGCACTCCAACAGATTTTTAGAAGACAGGGACTCTGTGAATGACGACAACCGCGCAGAGCATTGATCGACGAAAGCATTGCAAGTGTTCGAAGATCGGATGCCCATTTAATAATATTGTGGGGCTTGATGGTCGAATGACTAGCGCTCGGTGCCACAAGTTTCAGGTTGGAGTCCCGGCGGTGCCATGGATGTTTGTTGTGGTTCGAAATTCACTTTAAACTGTAGGTCCCGGTCTAATATGCATGTAGAGCGTTGGGCGTCGGACTGAAAACTCCACCCCATAAAAAGAAAAATATCTCATGTCTTGAAATCTGCCAAATACATTCAAACATTATAGTGTTATCACATGTGTTTGCACTTTTTGCTGTAATGATGAGATTTTGAGTATAAATGGGGAACAAATCGGGCGATCGTGATGTCCATTGTATGGATTCGTCTTTCTGCCTATAAGTCCTACGTATAACTGATTCGTTTCTGCATTCTTGACCAACTTTTCAAATTCGTCAGAACTGATCATCATGTATATTCAACTTTATACAGATGTATTACACAAAATAATACAAAAATGAATAAAAAGATATAAATAAAAATATTAAAAGTGAGTTACACGAAATTAGAGACCGAATAAGAAGAAGTACAAAACTTTGATGTCAACTTATTCCTGATTCACGACAAAAAAGGATAGTTTGTATGTCATTGATTTGTTAAATATATATATGTATTGTTATTATTGTAATTAAATAAATATTACTAAATTTAGTAAAAAAAATTATTTGTCATTAAGAAACAAATGAAAAAAATAATGAATTTAGGAAAAATCGGATTTTTTTTTTTATATATTTTTAAAATTATGACAGCGTATTTTAAACGATTGAGATGTACTGCAACAAGATATTCTTGTGACTTTTTCCACGACTTGACCTTTCTATAAAACACATTCTCTGTCAAACATGTCCAATAAAAATATTCTTCTTAGCCGATATTGTTTATACTACTGCGTCCAAAAAGTAAAACCAATTTTCAATTTAAAATTCACAGGCCTTATGAAATTTCAATTTTTTTTCTTTATTAGGTTGCTGGCACTGTCCTTGACATCTGCGTGAAATTTCACGTCAAAATATTCATTAGTGTTACGCTCGGCTTTGTGAGACGCTAAAACTGATTCCGGCGATTTTTGAAATGTCTGAATGAATTGAGCAAAAAAATTACATTAGAAAAAAAAAAAAAAAAAAAGAAAATTAAAGTTAGAATGGTGCAGAAGGCATCCGGTGAGCATTCATATATCTAAAAGAAATATTTAGAAGTGGTATAAACAGTTCAAAGAAGGCAGAGAACGCGTTGAAGACGAAGAGCGCTCTGGTAGACCCTCCACTTCAACCGACGAAGCTCACGTCCAAAAAAATTAAAGATCTGGTGCTTGCAAACCATCGATTTACGATTAGAGACCTTGCTGATGATGTTGGTATTTCAAAAGGATTGGTCCATTCCATTTTGGGCCACAAATCTCGATTGGTACCAAAAACATTGAATGCGCCAGCTCACTCTGCATTATTCTTCGTGACTTTTTCGCCAAAAATGAAACCCATATCTTTCCACAACCAACACTATTCACCCGATTTAGCCCCCGTCCGACTTCTGGCTATTCCCTAAACTCAAAAGACCACTCCCTGGACACCGTTTCGAGTCGATTGAAGAGATTCAATGTGAATCGGCGCTCGCTTTGAAGGTCATCCCTGCCGATGACTTCTTAGCATGCATTGAATATTGGAAAAAAAAAAATTGGCATAAGTGCATTGTGTCCGGAGGGGATTACTTTGAAGGCGATGAAATAAATTTGGAAGAAAAAATAAGGAGTTTTGAAAAAAAAAAATAATTAGTCTTACTTTTGGGGCACAGTAGTATGTATCCCAAAATTAAATCAATAAAATAATTGCAGTTAAACAAATTCTTCTACTACCTGTAGTTGCATAACTATATCCAGGTTAAAAAAAATCAACAAATAGCATCTCTAATTACTTTTATTGATTGAATAAATAAATGTATGCAGTGATTGAAATTTTCGACTGAACAAAAAACTGTTTTGCATGGCATTTTCATAACCAAGTGAAGCACTCATATGTTTTGTTTTTAAACACAACAACGTTTAAAAAGCCAACACACGCACTCAAAATTCCAATGTACCAGGACTATTAGTATCCGATGTCATTATCGTAGATTGAGTGTTCTGTTGTCATAAGGAAAAAGTTCACAAAATTAATCAACAATTTCATGTTATCGGCAAAAGTTGAATGTTTGCAGTTGAATATTTCATGGCAGAAAGCTGTATGAATCAATATTACAATTTTATTTATTTATTTATTTTTTTTTAAAGTTAGAAAAAAAAAAATTTTTTTTTTTTTACTTATACCTTAAAAAATGTAGATTTCGATGAATGTCGAATTTGTATCTGATCTTGTTTATGGAGAAAAATAAACATTCAAACATCCACAAAAAAACAGGGGACTGATGGCCGAGTGGCTAGCGCTCTGGCGCTCGGTGCCACAGGGTTCGAGTCCCGACGTTGGCATGGTTGTTTGTAGTGGTTCCGAATCCACTTTAAATCGTAGGTTTCATTCTAATAGGATTGTAGAGCGTTGTGGGAGTAGTGTTACTCCGCGTCCTTTGCTTATCCTCAAGATACACGCGCCCCCTGGGTAGTGCGTTGGGTATAAGGCTAACATCCCTACCCCGTAAAAAGGAAACATCTCCTGTCTCGAAATCTGCCAGTAGACAGAACCCACCATATTGCGCCTATAAAGAAGAAGAAATCAAATAAAAGAAATATGCGTGGTATAAATAAAAAGCATTGAAAAGACTTATTGCATTTCTGTAATCTTTTAGAAAGGATTTTTAATTATTCTTTAATTTATCGCCTTGTCTTTTTTAGTCATTTGCACACATTGGTGATCAAGGAAGATAGATAGTTCTACGGCGTGGGCTGAAGTGTTGTTTTCCTCTTTTTCTGAAAGCGATTGAACAAGCCGGAGTTTCCGCCTTCTTACAAAGGGGAGCCCCTTGTGTCCGCGTAAAACTCTGCCGCAGACCAGATGCAATAGATTCGACGTAGACTAAAGAACTCTGAAAATCTCCGTCCTTGGAGTGAACTGCATTTGCGAAACAAATTTAATTCTCCCCACCCCTTTTTTTTGTGAATAATAAATTATAATAAATAGAGTTCTGTATGCATATCTATATATGGTACTTGTAAATAAAAATTAAAGTGTCCCTATGAACCTGAAAGCGGCCTTCTACTTGAAGCCGCTATAGGCTTCTATCTTGTCTTGTATCTTCTGTAGACTGAGATGTTACACAACCATTAATAATCTATCTAAGGAAAATTGATGAGTAGACGTCCATGGCACCGCAGGGATTCGAACCTGATACCTATGGTACCGAGAGCCAGAGCGCAAGCCACTCTGCCATGAGATCTGGCGAACCTGCGGCACCGTGTGAAAAAGCGCTAACGTGCAACGATTGGCAACCATAAATAATCGACCTAATGAATATTGATGGGTGCCCTTTTTCCCCTAGGAAAACAACACATACTGGACAGCCTGGCTGTCAGAGGGAAACTTCTACATACTAGTAAGACCAATTTTCAATTTAAAATTTAAAATTATCGGGACTTACGGAATGTCAAATTCTTCATTCTGCAGGCACTGTCATCGATGTCTTTGAAATCTGCGGTGAAATTTGGCGTCAAAATATTCATTTATGTTTGAGTTACGCTTGGCTTTGCGAGACGCTGAAACGGATTCCGGCGATTTTTGAACTATCTGAATGAACCGAGTTAAATTTTGTTTGCGGAAACGCATAGAATGTCGCAGAAGGCATTCGGTGAGCATTCTTGTATGGGAAAGAAATGTTTAGAAGTGGTATAAACAGTTCAATGAAGGCAGAGAGCGCGTTGAAGACGAAAAGAGCTCTCTGGTCGACCACCACCTCAACTGACGAAGCTCACGTCCAGAAAATTAAAGATTGGATGCTCGCAAACCGTCGATTTACAATTAGAGACCTTGCTGATGATTGATGGAATTTCAAAAGGATAGATCCATTCTATTTTGGGCCTCAAACGCGTCATTGCATTGATTCGTCGTGACGTTTCAGCCAAGAAATGAAACCGATATCGTTCCACAACCACCGTATTCACACCACAACCACCGACTTCTGGCTATTCCCCTAAACTCAAAAGACCACTCCGTGGAGTCCAGTTTTGAATCGATTGAAGAGATTCAATTTTTGAATCTGCGCGCTTTGAAGGCCCTCCCTGCCGATGACTTTTTAGCGTGCATTGAGGATTGGGAAAAAAAGTTGGCATAAATGCATTGTGTCCGGAGGGGGATTACTTTGAAGGCGATGAAATAAATTGGGAAGCATAAATAAATAGTTTTTGAAAAAGAAAAATAATTGGTCATACTTTTTGGGCATAGTAGTAAGTTACCACTGAACCACGAGGTCTGTCTCAACTGGCGTTCATTGCAACAGCAACAACCTTGTTTTTCGCACTTCCTCGTCTTCATTTGAATAAAATCTCTGTGTGCAGGTGACGAATGGCTAATTAGCAGAGTGCGCGATGCCACGCGGAAGACAATTAGCTATGCAAGTGGGTCGAATTCCGCAGATCAGAAGAATCCCAAATGAGGTAGGCGGTGGCTGGTTCAACAACTCATTTGCGCAAATGAATTAATTGAAGGACACCTGCTCGAGTCCTTGTTTTCCGGAAACATGGAAGCTGCCTGCTCACTTGACCGAAAACATTGCATCAGCTTGTGAGCGATACTGCGCAGTAACTCCGTGTTGTAGAAGACTGTCGACTTACGAATTTCAGTTGAATCTTCTTCAAAAACACTCTATTTGGAGCATTAGATTTGATTTTGCTGAATGGTTGGATCATAAAGAATGTGGCAAATGTCTTCCATTTTCTTATGCACACAGTGGAACAATGTTTAATGAATAATGTTGTTCACAATGGAACAATGTTTTCTGTAAAGCAGTGTTTTCTTTCTTGGGAATTGTTCACATTAATGAATTGTTTAAGATATGCATGCACACAAATACAAATATCCAAAGATTGTACGGCTAGAACTGCGTTGGCAGATAGAAAATAATTCTTGGATAATTCATTCGAACGTATTCTCTCCGAAATAATTATGAACTTTTGCGCTGTTTTAATATACATTGAATATAAGCAAAATAACATTTCTTATATCTGCTTATCTTGAGTAAGCGCATAGTTATATAAATATTATTATGACTCGAGAAAAAAAATTTCAGAATGTTCAGATTCGCTTCGTAACATGTTTACGTTTTCGAACCAAATGCATGCAGAGAAAAGGAGCCAAGCGGCGGCGATACTGAGTACGATACTGAGCGGCGGCGAGTACGAGTTGGACCTTAGATGTTCGCTTCAACTTTCTATAAATAATATATAAATTTGTGGGGAGGCTCTCTAATTTATTACTACCCTATGACCCATACAGATTTTATAGATGTTTTCAAGTGAAAATCTCCAAAAATTATCTAAAAAAGATCCAAAAGATCTATTAATCAAGTGAAATTAAATGTGAGAGTTTCACTCTCACATTCAATTTCACTAGATTAAAGAGCAACTGTGATAACTGTGATGTGTTTTAAAGATTATTTCGCAAGATATTATTCAAAACTCTATCAAAAGCTGGGTATTTAATGACCCTCTATTTTATCAGACAGGATAATGTAATGTGATGGGAGAATGAATGTAGCTCAAAACTCGCTTGGACAGGTCATCGCCATTTTTTTTTTCAGAGGTATTGAAGTACGAATCACTTAAAAACAAAAAGGTAAAATGAAACTCTCACATTCACTGATTCGAATCAATCTATATCGAAGACACTATCCAATTACCTTTCGCCGCAAGTACTGTGAAACACAGTTCAAAATAAGTTTCTGACAAGCACTTTATCTATTTGATAAACTTTTCACATACAAAATGTGTTCATTGAACGCATAATGCAATTGATGTATAACGTAGGGCACATTGAAATTTTTTGACTGCTCCTTTAAACGCTTAATACAGGTTGTAGAACAAAACTGATAATACCATCGACCTCGGGGCATTAGGATCTACAAAAATCCCAACCTTCTCATCGTATTGAGGAAGACGGGAATCAGAGGGAATCTCCAATCTTTAAAGTATCTTTTTACGCTCTTACGTTAACCAACAACGTACAACATTCGAAAGTACCCGATTGAAAAGCTGTGCATTTATATAAAGGACAAACAAAATAATTAGATTTATATATTTGATTGTTATACGATATCAAATATAATTTCTTTTCTCGCATTGAAAGAGATTTGAAAAATGTATATCACAGGAAATACGACAAAAAAAAAATTATGTAACGTTGAGTCAGTCTTAAATGGGTTTCGTAAGTCATAGTAAAATGCAGAATTTGGCCATAAAAGCCTTTATTCTGCTGCCGACAGTTTGACAGCCAAATATCGCTCAATGCTAGCTTCATTCTTGATCGTCCAGCGGAAGTACAGAAATCGGCCAAAGACATCGGATGAACTGCGGGGATTCACTTAAAATTAATAACGTTGATTACTAAAAATGCTGGAGAAAGAACATTAAACGCTAAGAACTTGGATGACATCAGGGTTATTGAGAGGAAAATTTCGAGAAAAATTTTTGGACAAAGAGTTGACAATAGTACATGAACTAGAAGACCTAACAAAGAGCATCTAATTAAAAGAGAGATGGACCTGTACATCGCAGAGATGGGGGAAACATCATGATAAAGGATTGTGTTATGCGAATTGTTCAACAACGGGAAGACCGAGGGAAACTGGATGGACGGCTTCGAAGAGGACCTTGGACAACTGGAAGAGATTGGCATTGAGCGAGACAGATGGCGAGCTGTTGTGTTGAGGGTCCAGCCTGTACTATAAGTATGTAATGCCAGTAAGGAAGAATAAGATTACTAAAAAATGTTTCATCTTCTTATAAGTCGGCATCTGCTTGAGATACTATGAAGTTAAAATCAGCAATATCAATAGATAAAATATGGAGGTATTTCTGTTGGAGGCAATGCAATTGCAATTTCATACAATTCTACTTAAAGTAACAAAAAAATCTCATACAATTCTAATTAAAGTAACAAAAAAATCTCATAGAATTACACATACAGTGACTAAACGAGTATCGTAAAACAATCTCATACAATTCTATATACGGTGAATAAGTGCCCGACACGTGCCTCAATGGTAACGCATGCCGTTGGTGAGCATTAGGACGGAGGTTCCATCCGCGGGCTGTTTTGTCATAGACACTGTTTGAAAAAACGAGGAGTCTCGATGACGTTTAAGTTTAGCATCTTGCCTCGTGAATCGAACTACCTGGTCGGAGTATTCTCCTCATACGATACGCTAATGCGCAATTGACCCCCTCCACACCCCCAAAAATTCCTCCCGGAAGGCAGTGCCCTCTTTCCTCAGTGTCGGAGCCAAGTCAGACTTCTATCTATGGGTGCTCCAACACAACAGAAGCTGCCCCCCCCTGCCTTTCCCTTCCTTCCATGAGTTCACATAGGTTTTAGGTCTAGAGGTTGCTGTCTACCAAGTGGGATAAGCCAAAAAAAAAAAAAAAAAAAAAAAAAATGTGAGTATCGCAAAAAAATCTCATACAATTCCACATACAGCAACATACACAAAACCACCCCACCAGAATACCACAAAAAGAATTTCACACAATTTTATTAACAGTTATTACACATACTTTTCATGCAGTAAAACTAATAAAAAAATCTCACGAAGCAATTTTTTTTTTACCATTCCTCCATTTTACTAAACCCCATAAAAAAAAAAAAAAAAAAAAAAACACAAATTCAACTTCCGATGCTGATAAACATTTCATCCACATATCAACCCAACCCTTTCGGAAAGTACAAAAGGCTTTTTCAAATACATGTCCACCCTACTTCAAACAGCGATGGCACGACACTTTCAACGATTCACGGCCATCCACCGGCATGCGACAGATACTGCCTTCGACAAAACACTCGGAAAATGATCGATAAATAGTTCGGACATCGATTTTTCAGGTAGGTAAAATAACTGCAGACGATCGGCATCTCTTTTTATTTATTTTTATCTTTCATGTTCATTAATTATTTTGTTTTCCGATATTGGCAGTATAAAATATGCACGTGAAAATAAATGGCCTCCGTGTGATAGGCAGTTCCGAATACCAGATGAGTGAGTGCAATAAAAGTCACTCTGTAATTATCTTCCATTACACGTTTGTTTTAGTTATGTTTGTGGTTAAATAGTATTCAGAGAAGTTTCGGAATTTCCTTGTTGTTGTTGTCGAGGAAGACATTGTAGCCATTGCAATCCCAGGCTATTTTTTGGGTTTTTTTCGATTCCTTCTATTAGCTGACACTATCCCTACATATATCTTGTTCATAAAATTCTTTTTATTCACCCACTCCAGTTCAAATGCATTTTTTTGAACTTGTAGTGGATGACACTGCATGGGAATACAGTTTTTTCAAACATTAATTCAGTAATTCAATTTAATTACATAATTTTAGTTTTTTTTTTAGATTTAAGTTGCATGTATCTACCCATGGATGTTGCCCGATAAACTTTTAAAAAATGAATGAAAATTATTTATAAAGGACTTTCTGCAATAGAGAGAAAATAAAGACAGACAATAGAGTGACTCTTTTTTATTTTTCGTTTTATTAATTCAGACATCGGTTAAATGGAGAAGAGGAATTTAAAATTAACCGCACTGATTACTGAAAGTCGTTTTATCATCTCATAAGCCGGCATCTGCTTGAGATAGTATCTGCAAGACATGTTGCAATATCTGGAGGCATTTCTGTTGGAGGCAATATATTCGATTACCATTTCATACAATTCTAGTCAGTAATAAAAAAAAATCTCATAGAATTCCCCATCATCTTCTTTATTGGCGCAACTGCCCCTTGGTGGGCCAGGGCCTTCTGTCTACTGGCCGATTTCGAGAGGTAGGATTGCCGTCCTACACCCAACAGTCCTATTAGACGGGGCGTGATCCCATTAGATCGTGCTCGATGCCAGAGGTTTTCGGAGGCGGTGTCATGCATGATGGTAGTGGTTCGGAATCCACTTTAAGCCGTAGGTCCCTGTCATATATGAGTCTAAGCGTGTCACCGAGCCCAATCACTCTCATCATTCCCAAACTGTAAAGGGGTAACTCAGCTTCCAGGCACAGTGACGTGTTGTGGTGTAGTTGTAGCAGTCCTATTAAACCTGGACCTACAGTTAAAAGTTAAACCACTACAAACATCCATGGCACCCGCTCGGACCCGAATACAAAACCTGTGGCACCCAACGCCAGAAAAATTGTGCATACAGTGAATAAAGGAGTATCGCAAAACTATTTCATACAATTCTGCATAAAGCAACAACAGCGATAATGACAAAAAACCACTGGAAAATCACAAAATATCTCATACAGTTTTATTAACAGTTTTTATGGAATAAAATTTATAAAAAAGCAATTTTTTACCATCATTCCATTTTACAAAACCCCATAAAAGAAAAACAAATTAACTTCCGATACTATATAGCATTTCATCCACATATCAACCCTTTCGAAAAGTACAAACACATTCCACGCTTCATTCAAACAGCGATGGCACGAACGACACTTTTAACGATTCTCAGCAATCCACCGGCATGCGACAGATACTGCCTTCGCCAAAAACACACACACACTCGGAAAATGATCGATAAATCGTCCGGCCATCGATTTTTCAGGTAGGTAAAATAACTGCAGGCGATCGGCATCTTTTTTTTTTTTATTATTTTCGTTTCATTAATTATTTTGTTTTCCGATAGTGGCAACATAAAATATGCACGTAAAAATAAATGGCCTCAGTGCGATAGGCAGTTCCCGAATACCAGATGAGTGTGTGCAATAAAAAGTCACTTTGTCATTACCCTCCGTTTATACGTTTGTTTTTAGTTATAAATTGCAGTTAAATAGTATTCAAAGAACTTTCGGAATTTCCTTGCTGTTGTTGTTGTCGAGGAAGACATTGCAATCGTTGTAATCCAATGTTTCTTTTGGTTTTTTTAGTTGAGTTATTAAACGTGGACTTTTGAAATAGAAATTTTTTAAAATTAAAACTCTATTAATAAAAAACAATACAAGTCAAATAAACTGTTGAAATCTAGAATACTGTACTCCTGAGGAAGTCGTCAATCTTGCAACCCGGAATATTTCGCCAATTTCTTTAGGGTTACAATGCTCTACAGGAATTCGTAACTTCTTTTTCGAAACAATATAATGACTATTTATTTCTACTTTGATAGTTATTTGCAGAATTTTTTTATTATAATAAATAAGGAACATAAATATATATTCTTTTAAATATTTTTTTCTAATGCAGTTGGCAAATGCAGTTGCCTTCGATGCCTTAAAGCAAGCTTTGCACCGTCGTTACTCACTTAGCACTACTCAGGAGGTCCGCGTATCTTGAGATACGCTAAGGACGCAGAGTCACATCACCCCCCGCAATGCTCTATGATTCTATTAGATCAGGACTTACGGTTTTAAAGTGGATTCTGAACCATTACACACATCCATGGCACCGCCGGGACTCAAACACGTAACCTTTAGAATCGAATGCCGGGTTAATTTTACATACAGTGACTAAAGAAATATCACAAAACTATTTTATACAATTCTACATAAAGCAACAACAACAACAAAAACTCCACGAAAACCACACTGAAAGAATAAATAAAGTTTGGTTTTTGTCGCTCGTGGATTCGAACCCCTCAAAAACATCCATGCCACAGCCAGGATTCGAGTCTGAAGCCTGGGATACCAAAGGCCACAGCGCTAGCCATTTGGCCACCAGGCCGCCAAAGAGTTTTTGAAAAATAAATAATTGATCTTACTTTTTGGGCACAGTAGTAAAAAGAAAAACTTCCGATGCCGATAAGCATTGGCATCAACATATCAACCCTTTCGGAAAGTACAAAAGGCTTTTTCAAACACATTCCGCGCTTCTTACAAACAGCGATGGCACGACATTTTTAACGATTCGCTGCCATCCACCGGCATGCGGCACATACTGCCTATTCGCCCAAAAAAAAAAAAAAAACACACACACTCGAAAAATGATCGATAAATAGTTCGGCCGTCGATTTTTCGGGTGGGTAAAATAACTGCAGACGTTCTTGCATCTTATTTATTTATTTTTTTTTTTCGATTCATTAATTATTTAATTTTCCAATATTGCCATCATAAAATATGCACATAAAATAAATGGCCTCCAGTGTGATAGGCAGTCCCGAATACTTGATAAGTGAGTGTGCAATAAAAAGTCACTCTGTAATTATTCTCCGTTTATACGTTTGTTTTTAGTTATATTTGCAGTTAAATAGTATTCCGAGAACTTTTGGAATTTCTTGTTATTGTCGAGGAAGACATTGTAACCATTGTAATCCAATGTTTCTTTTGATTTTTTATTCAGTTAGTAAACGTGGACTTTTTTTAAAAAATTAAAACTCAATTTAAAAAAAATTACAAGCAAAATAAACGGTTAATATCTAGAATACTGTACCCCTGAGGAAGTCGCCAAGCTTGCAAACTGGAATATTTCGCCAAAGTTTCGCCAATTTCTTTAGGGTTGCAATACTTTACAGGAATTCGTAACTTCTTTTTCGGAACAATTTCTTCTTTTTTTTTTTTTTTAATGCAGCTGGAAAACACTTCGACAATTCTCATCGATGCCTTAAAGCAAGCTTTGCACCGACATTACTCATTGAACACTACCCAGGAGATGCGAGTAGCTTTGACGATAAGCTACAGACGCGGAGTAACAATACCTCCGCAACACTCTATGATCCTGTTAGATCAGGACCTACGGTTTAAGGTGAATTTCGAACCCCTACAAACCTCCATGGCACCATTGGGACTCGAACCGGAAACCTGTGGTACCGAGCGCTGGCCACTCGGACATTCAGGCCCCGAACTTTGAAACATACGCCATTAAAAACTTTTCAACTTACATTGACATTGTAAATCCCTGATTGTTGTCCGGCTCCGTATGTCCTGTTCTCATATGACTCTAAGAGTGTCACAGAGCCCAGTTTGTCTTCTCACCCGTATCATTCCCAAACTGTAAAGGGCAACTCAACTCTGGGCACAGTGATGGGGTGTGGCATAGTAGTATTAGTCCTATTAGACCGGGCCCTATTGTTAAAAGTAGATTCCGAACCACTACCAGCATCCATGGCACCGCTAGGACTTCGAGTCCAAAAAACTGTGGTACATAGTGCCAGAATAATTCTACATATAACTGAAAAATGGTTATCACAAAAATATTTCATATAATTCTACATAAAGCAACAACAAAAACATCGGAAAAATCACAAAAAATCTCATAAAATTTTATTAACAGTTATTCCACACAGTTTTTCATGCAATAAAACTGTCACAGATCAATTTTTACCATTCCACATGTGTATTCTATACGTTCCGTACGTGTAGCTTGAAGATAAGCTACAGACGGACGCGGAGCAACAATACTCCGCAACGCTCTATGATCCTATTAGACCGAGACCTACGATTTTAAAGTGGATTCTGAACCACTACAAACATCCAGGACACAGCCGGGACTGGAACTTCCGAGCGCCAGAGCGCTAGCCGCTCGGCCATTCAAGCCCCAATTCTTATGCAGTAAAAACTTCAGACCACACGGATTCTTGAACTTGGTCTTGATATTGCTGTCTACCAAACACAACAACAACAAAAAAAACAACCCATATCCGAATACTACAAAAAAAAATCTCATACAGTTTTATTAACAATTATTACACACAATTTTTTATACATTAACACTTATAAAATATCTTACGAAGCAATTTTTACCATCAGTCCATTTTACTAAACCTCACGAAAAGAAAAACATTTAACTTCCAATATGATAAGCATTTCATAAGGCCCAACCCTTTCGGAAAGTACAAAAGGCTTTTTAAACACATCCCACGCTTCTTACGAACAGCGATGGCACGACACTTTTAACGATTCGCGGCCATCCACCGGCATGCGACAGATACTGCCTATTCGCCAAAAAAAAACCACACACACTCGGAAAATGATCGATAAATAGTTCGAGCATCGATTTTTCAGGTAGGTAAAATAACTACAGACGATCGGCATCTCTTCTTATTTTTTTGTTTCATTAATTATTTTGTTTTTCCGATTTTGGCATCATAAAATATGCACGTAAAATAAATGGCCTCCAGTTCGGAATAGATGAGTGTGCAATAAAAAGTCACTCTGTCATTATCCTCCGTTTATACGTTTGTTTTAGTTGTATTTGTGGTTAAATAGTAATCCCGAGAACTTTCGAAATTTCCTTGTTGTTGTTGTCGAGGAAGACATTGTAACCATTGTAATCTAAGGCTTGTTTTTTTTTTTTCAATTCCTTCTGTTAGCTCACACTCTCTATATATATCTTGTTCACATTTTCAATCGTTTATGAAATACTTTTTATTCATCCATTCAAGTTCAAATACATTTTTTTTTCAACTTTTGGTGGATGACACTGGATGTGAATACAGTTTTTCTAATATTAATTCAGTTATTAAATTTAAATTAATTAATTTTAGTTTTATTTAGATTTAAGTGGCATATATCTACACATAGAGGGCGCCAGATAAACTTTAAAAAATGAATGAAAATCATTCATAAAGGACTTTTCTGCAATAGAGTGATAAAAAAATAGGAATTGACTTAAAAAAAAAAATTTTTTTTATATTACTTGTTTTGTTGTTGTTGTTGTAATGCAGCTGGCAAACACTTAGACAATTGTCTTGGATGCCTTAAAGCAAGCTCTGCACCGACGTTAAGGCTCGTTCCCACCGAGGCGTGATGCGTTGAAGCGTGAAACGTTCACCAATCACTAACCTCACCGCGTTCGCCTGAAACCTGTTGAAATCCACCGCTTCGAGTTCACCAACTCTCAAATGATTGGAGCGTCATGTGACTTGGATTGAGCCGATGGTAGATCTGCCATCTAGTAGAAGTAACTGGAACTTCAATAGGCGTAGAGCGACTTCTGACGTTTCGGTGGGAACAATCCATTACTCACTTATCACTACCCAGTAGGTGCGTGCAGCTTTGACGATAAGATACGGATGCGGAGTAATAATACCTCCACAACGCTCTACGATCATATGAGAACGGGACCTACGATTTAAAGTGGATTCCGAACCACTACAAACATCCATGGCACCGCCGGGACTCAACCCGAAATCTATTTAGCCGAGCGCCAGAGTGCTAGCCACTCGGCCATTAAGGTCCCTCAGTTAGTATACGTGGACTTTTTAACAGCAAAGTATAGCGCAGTTTAATTAAAAATAAAGTAAAAAATCAAAATCCTGTATCCTTTGTGCCAAATACATCGCCTTGTCGCCAAGTAAGCATAGTAATTAATGAACCAGGTAGTTTTTTTTTCCCTAATTCAGCTGGCAAACACTTAGACAATTGTCTCGGATGCTTTAAGGCAAGGCGTTGCACCGACATTACTCACTTGGCACAACCCAGGAGGTGCGTGCAGCTTTGACGATAAGCCACGGACGCGGAGTAATACTACCTCCGCAGCACTTTACGATCCTGTTAAACTGGGACAGTAAGGTTTAAAGGGGATTTCAAACCACTGCAAACATCCATGGTTATTTGAATTCTCGTGAAAAATGTTTTTTTTATTTTTAGAATGTTAGTTTACAGAAGAAAAAGGCAGTTGGAACGGGCTATGGAATAAGACTATGAAAGGACAGGTTTGTGTAAGGAAATAAAAAATCACTTTCGTCTCCAACAAAGGGTATATCAGAATAAAATGTAAGTTATTAAGAAAGTATGGTAAGGGTCCTCCAATTCTTTACCTTTAGCGCAGCAAACTCAACTGCGTCTATCCATCGCAACTTGGGTCGTCCTCTTCCTCTTTGTCCCGGTGGCTTTGCCAAAACGAGCCTTTTACAGTGTTTAAATCATTAATCCTAAATACATGATCAGCATTTATATATTTCTGCGTTGCACCGTCTTCTCCAAAATCACTTTCTCTAACACCTCCAAGGAATAATCCTTAAAATCTTCCGAATTAAACAAGTACAAACTACCACTACTAGTACTATACAAGTAGTAGTAATCACTACTACTACTACTACTATTACTACACTATACCACATCACTGTGCTTAGAGCTGAGTTGCCCCTTTACAGTAAGGGCATGATGTGGATGAGAAGTCTGATTGGGCTCCGTGACACTCTACGGTAGGGGACCTACGGCTTAAAGTGGACACCGAACCACTACCAACATCCATGGCACCACCGGGATTCGAAAGCGAAACTTGTGACACCCAGCACTAGATTAAAATGCAGGGTAGTTTCCCCCTAAAAATCCTCTCCGGAAGGCATTGCCTCTTTTTTCTTCAGCGTCACGGAGCCAAGTCAGACTTCTACCTAAGGGTGCTCTATCCCAATAGAAGCTGCCCCCTTTCCCTCCTTCCATGAGACCACCCGGGTTCTTGGACAGCGTCTAGATGTTGCTATAAAGGATTATATTCGTCAAAAAGGATTATATTAGTCAAATATTCATCATAAAAAAGGATTATATTCGATTATATTCATCATAAAAAAAGGATTATATTTGATTATATTCTTCAAAAAGGATTATATTCGATTATATTCGTCATAAAAAAAAAAAAGGATTAAGTTCGTGATAAAAGGATTATAGTCGTAAAAAAAAAGGATTATATTTGTCACCCTTAAGAATATTTTCACAAATTCTATAATATATTTTATCAATTTAAACAGAGGACACACGGTACTTTATTATTGGAACTTTATCACGGAACTTTACAATTGGATCTTCCTGTATACTTTTTTTTTTATTGAACTATTATTTGTATGCATTGGCATGCATGGCGATAACGAAGAATTTTTTTTATTATAGATTCGAGCGAGTTAGTTGGCGAGAAAACACGCATTTTTTGGCGAATAAAATCAATAAACATTTCACTTGCAAAAAAGTCGCACTAGAATGGACGATAATGTAAGCAGACGATCTTCACTTTTCATTTGTTCTTTAATCATTTAGTTTTCCGATATTGGCATCATGAAATATTAACGCAAAGTCAATTACCTTTTCAGTTCAGGTAGGTTAAGAAAGCCACAAAACTCTTGTCCAGTGGAGCTAATTTAATATAAAGAACAGCTTTTTTTCTTTTGTTAGAAAAAAAAAAGAACTTATTAAATTAGTGTTTGTTACTTTTAGTTTAGAAAATGTACTTTTTTTTTTGTGAGGTCGTATAGCTTGACAAAATAGAATGCATTGTTATATCTTTTTTCATTTTCTGAATGTAAAGCAAATATTAAAATAAGATTACCAATTTTTTTTTTTTAATTTCAAAGAGGAATTTTATTTTTAAAAAAGGAATTTTTAAATTAAGTAAGAAATAATTAAATTTTTTTTTTTTGTGATTTTGGATTACGCACACCAAATAAAAAAAAAAAATAAAGAGGAAAAATAAGATATACAATTATTACTTCTTAATAATGCCCGATTCGTGGTTCAGTGGCAACGTGAGCCGCTGGTGAGGATGAGAGAGCGGAGGTTCCATCCTCTGGCTACTTTGTTCTGGACACTGGTTCAAAAAACGAGGTGATTCGAAGACATTTTGGGATGTTCAGCCTCTTGTATCGTGAATCGGACTACTACTACACCACACCATATCACTGAGTTAGAGCTGAGTTCCACCTATACAGTTCGGGAATGATGTGAGTGAGAAGTCCGACTGGGCTCTGTGACGCTCTACGGCCATATGAAACCGGGACATACGGCTTAAAAGGGGATTCCGAATCTCAACAAACATACATGACACAGTCGGAACTTGAACCTGAAACCTGTCAGACACCGAGCGCCAGAGTGCTAAAGTAGACGTGAGTCGGACTAACTGGAGGGAATTTTCTGGCTGGCATCTTTGTTGTAGACACTGTTTCAAAAACGAGAAGACTCGAGGGCGTTTGGGATGTCAGCATCTTGCCTCGCTAGTCGGACTACCTGATGGGAGTGTTCCGTTTTTCTCTCATACAATACGCACATGCGGGGTAATTCCCCCTAAGAAATCCTCCCGGAAGCACTATCTTTCTTCAGCGGCACGGAACCAAGTCAGACTTCTACCTACGTGTGCTCCATCACAACAAAAACTGTTTGCCCCCTCTTCCCTCCTTCCATGAGACCCCATGGGCTGTTGGACTGCGTCTAGGTGTTGCTGTGTACCAAGTGGATATGAGAAAAAAAAAATTAATAGTTAATTAATTAATTAGTCACCCATCAAAAACATTTTCACAAATTCTATAGCATGCTTTGACAATTTAAATAGAGGAACTTTACTATTGGAGCTTCATGTATATTTTTTTATTGAATAATTATTTGCATACATTGGCATGCATGGCGGTAACAAAGTATTTTTATTATAGATTCGAGTGAGTTACTTGGCGAGAAAACACGCATTTTTAGGCGATAAAATCAATAAACATTTCACTTACAAAAGTCGCACTGGAATGGATTTTTTCAGACGATAATGTAAGCAGACGATCTTCACTTTTATTTGTTCTTTAATCATTTCAGTTTTCCGATATTGGCAGCATGAAATATTAACGCAAAGTAAATTACCTTTTTAGCTACGGTAGGTTAAGAAAGCCACAAAACTCGTGTTTAGCGTAGCTAATTTAATATAAAGAACAGCTTTTTTTCTTTTGTTAGGAAAAAATAAAACTAATTAAATTATTGTTTATTACTTTTCGTTTAGAAAATTTACGTTGTCGTATAGACTCACAAAAACGAATGCAATCAATATCTTTTTTTTTTTTATTTTATGAACGTAAAGCAAATATTAAGGTAACTCTACCGATTAATTTTTAATTTCAAAAGAGGAATTTTACTTTTAAAAATAAGAAGTCTTTTTTAAAATTAAATAAGAAATAATTAGAATTTTTTTGTGAATTTAGGTTACGCACAAATAAAAAAAAAAAAATAAAGAGGAAAAAAAAAAAAAAAAAAAAGATATAATTGTTACTTGTTGACAAAGAATGATTCGTGGCTCAGCGGTAACGTGCGCCGCTGGTGAGCATGAGGGCTGAGTTCATCCACTGATGGCTTTGTTGTAGACATGCTTCAAAAAAAGTCTGATAGGGCTCTGTGGCGTTCTACAGTCATACGAGACCGGGACCTACGGCGTAAAGTGGATTCCAAACCAATTCGACACATCCATGGCACCGCCGGGACTCGAACCCGAAACCTGTGGCACAGAGCAGCAGAGCGTTAGACACTCGGCCATTCAGGCAACGGACTACCTGGTGGGAGTTTTAATACAGGAATGGGAGTTCTCCCATACGATTCGCAAATGGGAGGAGGGTAGTTCCCTTAAATGTCCTCAATCCTCAGAAGGCACCGCCTTCCTTCTTCAACTACACGGAACCAAGTCAGACTTCTACCAACGTACCCGTTGGTACCATCCCAACAGAAGCCGGCCCCACCTTTCCCTCCTTCCATGAGACCACGCGGGTTCATGAACTTGGTTTAGATGTTGCTGTCTACCGAGTGGGATAAGAAATAAAAAAAAAAAAAAAAAAAAAACATTTTATTCCACACCCCTTAAGAATATTGTCACAAATTCTATAATATAATTTGACAATTTAAATACAGGAACTTTATTATTGGAACTTTATCACGGACAATTGTACAATTATTTGTAAGCATTGGCATGCGGGGCAGTAACAAAGAATTTTTATTACAGATTCAAGCGAGTTTAGTTTGGCGAGAAAACACGCATTTTTATGGCATTAAAATCAATAAACGAATGGATTTTTTTCAGACGATCTTCACTTTTTATTAGTTCTTTAAGCATTTTAGTTTTCCGATATTGGCATCATGAAATATTAACGTAAAGTCAATTACCATTTTAGCTACGGCAGCTAATTTAATATAAAGAACAGCTTTTTTTTTCTTTTGTTAAAAAAAAAGAACTAATTAAATTAGTGTTTGTTAGTTTTCGTTCAGAAAATGTATTTTACATTGTTCGTATAACCTCAGAAAATGTATTCAATGTAAGTATTCAATTCAGTATTCAATGTCTTTTTTCATTTTCTGAATGTAAAGCAAATATTAAGGTAACATGACCGATTTTTTTAATTTCAAAAGAGGAATTTTACTTTAAAAGAAGTTTTTTAAAAAATTAAATAAGAAATAATTAAAAAAAAAAAAAAAAATTTTTCGTGATACTAGGTTACACACACTAAATAAAAAAAAAATATATACAATTATTACTTTTTAATAATGCCCTACTCGTAGCTCAGTGACCACGTGCGTCGCTGGTGGGCATATGAGGGCTGAGGTTCCATCCTCTGGCGGCTTTGTTGCGGACACTGTTTCAAAACACGAGCAGACTCGTTGGCGTTTGCGGGATGTTCAGTATCTTGCCTCGTGAATCGGACTACTACCACACCACAACTCACCATATAGCTGTGCCTAGAGCTGAGTTGCCCCTATACAGTTTGGGAAGGATGTGGGTGAAAAGAAGTCTGATTGCGTTCTGTGACTCTCTACGGTCATATGAAACCGGGACATACGGCTTAATGGGGATTCGAACCACCACAAACAACTATGGCATCGCCGCTACTCGAACCCGAAACCTGTGGCACCGAGTACTCAGACATTCGATGTTCAGGCCCCCTCGTGAATCGAACTACATGGAGGGAATTTTACGGCTGGGAGTTTTGTTGTTTGTTGTAGACATCGCTTCAAAAAACGAGGTGAATCGATGGCGTTTGGAATGATCAACATCTTGCCCCATTACTCGGACTATGTGGTGGGAGTTTTTCGGGATTTCTTCCATACGATGCGCAAATGCGAGGGTAGTTCCCCTAAAAGTCCTTTCGGAAGGTACTGTCCTCCTTCTTCTGCGTCACGCAGCCAAGTCAAATTTCTACCTACAGGTGCTCCATCCCAACAGATTCAATTTCGAGTCCCGGCAGTGCCATGGATGTCTGTAGTGGTTCGGAATCCACATTAAACTGTAGGTCCCGGTCTGTTTAGCCCTCATGTGCACAAGATGACCGTAGAGTGACAAATCAAACCATCCCAACAAAAGTTGCCCACCCCCTTCTCTTCTCTTCTTCCATGAGACCACACCGGTTCTCCAAGAACCGTGTGGTCTCATGGACCTGGACATGTTACTGTCTGCCAATTGGGATAAGAAAAAAACAATAACATTTTATTCGTCACCCCTTAAGGGCATATTGACAAATTCTGTAATATACTTGGACAATTTAAATAGAGGAACTTTACTATTGGATCTTCATGCAAACTTTTTTTATTGAACGATTATTTGTATGCATTGGCATGCGTGGCGGTAACAAAGAATTTTTATTATAGATTCGAGTTAAATTAGTTGGCGAGAGAAAACACGCATTTTTATGGCGATAAAATCAATAAACATTTCACTTGCAAACGTCGCACTGGAATGGAGTTTTTTTCCAGACGATAATGCAAGCAGACGATCTTCACTCTTTATTTGTTCTTTAATCATTTTATTTTCCGATATTGGCATCATGAAATATTAATGTAAAGTAAATTACCTTTTTAGTTCTGGTAGGTTAAGAAAGCCATAAAACTCGTGTCCAGTGCAGCTAATTTAATACAAAGAACGGGTTTTTTTCTTGTTAGTAAAAAAAAAAAGAACTAATTAAACTATTGTTTGTTACTTTTTATTCAGAAAATGCACTTTTATATTTTTGCATCGTCTCATAAAATCGAATGTATTCACTATCTTATTCATTTTTTGAATGCAAAGCAAATATTAAGGTAACATTACGGATTGTTTTAATTTCAAAAGGGGAATTTTATTTAAAAAAAGGACGTATTTTTTTTTATTTAAAAAAGAAGTAATTATAATTTTTTGTGGGGATTTTTTTTTTTTAGTTACGCACACCAAATAAAAAATAAAGAGGAATAAAAAAAATAAGATATACAATTATTACTTCTTAATAATGCCCGATTCGTGGCTCAGTGGCAACGTGCACCACTGGAGAGCGTTCCACCCACTTGCGGCTTTGTTATAAACACTGCTTCAAAAAACGAGGAAACTCGGTGTCGTTTGTGAGATGTTCCGCATCTTGTCTGGTAGGCAGGAATACTACTACTACACCACATCACTGTGCATAGAGCTGAGTTGCCTCTTTACAGTTTGGGAAGGATGTGGGTGAGAAGTCTGACTGCACACCGTGACACTCTTACAGTCATACGAGACCGGAACCTATGGATTAAAGTGGATCCCGAACCACTAACATACCTCCCTGGCACCGCCTGGACTCGAACACAAAACTTGTGTTACTGAGTGCCAGAACGCTAGACATTTGGCCATTCAGGCTCCTTGTGAGTCAAACTACCTGGAGGGAATTTTCCGACTGGCGGCTTTGTTGTAGACAATGTTTCAAAAAACGAGGAGCCTCGATGGCTTTTGGGATGTTTAGCATCTTGCCTAGTGTGTCGGTCTGTCTGGTGAGAGTTTACCGGGTTTTCTCCCATACGATACAAACATGCGCGGCAATTCCCCCTAAAAAGTCCTTTCGGAAGGCACTGCACGCCCCTTCTTCAGCTTGAAGATTTAGTTTGGTTTGGTTTGTCGCTCTATGGTCATCTTCTGCACACGAGGGCTAAACAGACCGGGACCTACAGTTTAAAGTGCATTCCGAACCACCGCAAACATCCATGTCACCGCCGGGACTCGAACCCGAAATCTGTGGTACCGAGCGCCAGAGCGCTAGCCACTCGGCCATTCAGGCCCCTTCAGCTTCAAGGAGACAAGTCAAACTTCTACCTTACTAGTACTCCATCACAACAAAAGCTGCCCCCACCCCTTTCCCTCCTTCCATGAGACAACACGGGTTCTTGGACTTGGTGTAGTTGTTGCTTACCACATGAGATAAGTAAAAAAATCATTTAATTCGTTACCCTTTAAGAATATTGTCACAAATTTCTATAAGGCACTTTGACAATTTAAATAGACGACACACGGATTTTTATTATTGGAACTTTATCACGGAACTTTACTATTGCAGCTTCATGCAAACTTTTTTATTGAACGATTATTTGTATGCATTGGCATGCATGGCGGTAAAAAAGAATTTTTATTATAGATTCGAGCGAGTTTAGTTGGCGAGAAAACACGCATTTTTTGGGCGATAAAATCAATAAACATTTCACTTACAAACGTCGCACTGAATGGATTTTTTTTTTTTTCAAACTATAATGTAAGCAGACGATCTTCACTCTTTATTTGTTCTTTAATCATTTCAGTTTTCCGATATTGGTAGCATGAAATATTAACATAAAGTAAATTACCTTTTTAGATACGGTAGGTTAAGAAAGCCATGAAACTCTTGTCCAGTGCAGCTAATTTAATATAAAGAACGGTTTTTTTTTTCTTTTGTTAGTAAAAAGAAGAACTAATTAAATTATTGTTTGTTACTTTTTATTCAGAAAATACACTTTACATTGGTCGTATAACCTCACAAAAGCGAATGTATTCAATGTCTTTTTCATTGTCAATGTAAAGCAAACGTTAAGGTAACATGATCTATTTTTTTTTTTTTTTTTAATTTCAAAAGAATACATTTTTAAAAATGAAGACTTTTATTAAAAAAGAACTAATTTGAATTTTTGGGGGATTTTTTAAGTTAGCACACCACATAAAAAATAAAGAGAAAAAAATAAGATATACAATTCTTAATAATGGCCGACTCGTGACAACTTGCAACGCTGGAGAGCATGAAGGCTGAGGTTCCATCCCCTGGCGGCATTGTTGTGGACACCATCTCAAAAACGAGGAGTCTCGATAGCGTTTGTGGGATGTTCAGCATCTTGCCTCGTGTGTGGGACTATTACTGCTACTTTTACTACACCACATCAGTGTGCCTAGAGCTGAGTTGCCTCTTTACAGTTTGGGAAGGATGTGGGAGAGAAGGAATCTGATTGGGCTCCGTGACGCTCTTACAATCATATTAAGCCCAGATCTACGGCTTAAAGTGGATTCCGGACCACTACAAGCATCCATGGCACCGTCGGGTGTCAAACCTGCGGCCCTGAGCGTCAGAGCGCTAGCCGCTCGGCCATTCAGGCCACTTCGGGAGCCGGACTACCTGAAGGGAATTTTCTGGCTGGCGGTTTGATTGTAGACACTGTTTAAAAAAACGAGGAGATTCTGTGACGTTTGTATCATTCAGCATCTTGACTCATTATACGGACTACTTGGTGGGAGTTGTCCTATTTTCCCCCATACGAAACGCAAATGGGGAGTAGTTCCTCCTAAAAGTTCCATCGGTTTTCAACGCCCTCCTTTTTCGGCGACAGGAGCCAAGTACTTCTATCTACGGGTGTTCCGTCACAATAGAAGCTGCCCCCTTCCCTCCTTTCTTGAGACCGACCCCACGGGCTCTTGGACTGCTTCTAGATGTTGCTGTAAAGGATTGCATTCGTCAAAATGGATTATATTGATTATATTCATAAAAAAAGGATTATATTCGTCATTAAAAAGAATTAGATTCTTCACCCCTCAAGAACCTTTTCACTAATTCTATAATATACTTTGACAATTTAAATTATAGCCTCACGTATCTTTATTACTGGAACTTTATCTCGGAACTTTACTATTGGAGTTTCCTGTATACTTTTTTACTAAACGATTATTTGTATGCATTGGCATGCATGGCGGTAACAAAGAATTTTTATTATAGATTCGAGTTGGTTAGTTGGCGAGAAAACACGCATTTTTATGGCGATAAAATCAATAAACATTTCACTTACAAAAGTCAAAGTTAGAAATGGATTTTTTTCTAGACGATAATGTAAGCAGACGATCTTCACTCTTTATTTGTTCTATAATCATTTCAGTTTTCCGATATTGGCATCGTGAAATATGAACGTAAAGTAAATTACCTTTTTTTAGTTTCGGTAGGTTAAGAAAGCCATAAAACCCTTGTCATTGTAGCTAATTTAATATAAAGAACAGCTTTTTTTTTCTTTTTGTTAGTATAGAAAAGAACTCATTAAATTAGTGTTTGTTACTTTTCGTTTAGAAAATGTACTTTACATTGGTCGTATAACCTCGCAAAATCGAATGTATTCAATCTTTTTTCATTTTCTGAATGTAAAGCAAATATTAAGGGGATTTTTTTTTTTAATTTCAAAAGAGGAATTGTAATTTTAAAAACGGAAGTCTTTCTTTAATTAAAAATGAAATAACTAGAAATTTTTTGTGATTTTTGTGATGCACAACAAAAAAAAAGAAATGAAGAAAAAAATAGGATGTACAATTATTACTTCTTAATAATGCCTGATTCGTGGGTCAATGGTAACGAGCGCCGCTGCTCAGCATGAGGGCTGAGGTTCCATCCGCTGGCGGCATTGTTGTAGACACTGTTTCAAAAATGAGGAAACTCGAGGGCGTTTGGGATGTTCAGCATCTCGTGAGTCAGACTACCTGGTGGGATTTTCCCGGGTTTTCTTCCATACGATACACACATGCGGGATAGTTCCTCTAAAAAGTCCTCCCGGAAGGCACTGTCCTCCTTCTTCGGCGATTCTTATGAGATCGGATGGAAGATCACGGAGTAGAAGTCAGATTGCTACCTACGGGGTTCCATCCCAACAAAGCTACCCTTCCTTCCATGAGACCACACGGATTCTTGAACTGGGTCTAGAGGTTGCTGTCTACCAAGTGGGATACGGAGAAAAACTTCTCAATATTTATAAGAAAAACACTCGTAAATAACTTATCCATTCCGGTCTATTTTTTTTTTCCCGGTCTGTTTAGCTTACAGTGTGCACAAAATGACCATAGAGCGGCAAACCGAACCAAAGCAGTGTGTTCTAGATAACGTCGCATCTGCTATAGACTGTCGTTCTAGAGAGCAATGCCCTTGCTTAAAGTACCAGGGAATTTGAAAACATCAACAGAGATCCTTCCGTGTGTATTTTACGCGCTTTCATGAAAAGATTTCAAATCAGACACAACATGTGATGGACGGTTACGCCGGTGATCTTATTGTGGTAAGAGTGCGCAATCGATTGCATATAATCGGAAGGCTATTAAAAGATTTCCAAGGAAAGAGTCGTTTCTCCTTTTTCGTAAGCAGATGCGAAATTTGAAAATGAAATTATAAAAGTCAAGGACTTCTATCCGGTCACAGAGCCGATGGCATTCAAACAGGTTGTGAAAGCGCTTGCATTTATAGCGAGATGAGTAATTTAAGCAAGATTATTTATATCAAATTATTTAGAGATTATTTTAGTATCAAAATGGGAAACAGAAATCTTTTAATGGGTTCTGACTCAAGTGTCTTTGTCCTTGAAAATGCATTTAAATTTGGTAAACAGAATAACCCTTCGTTACATTTGGTAAAACAAAGCATTTGTTACTCCTTTAAAAGTATAACATTTGAATTCCTTTAAAAGACATCTTTGTACTTTAAATTTGCTTGCAAAAAAAAAAAAAAAAAAAAAAAAATACAAGAGTAGCCGTAATTAAATTAGCAGGTAGTAAATCACAAGTGTACGTGAAAATTTTCTGCACTTTTCATTCCTCAATCTATTTACATGATGCCAGAGTTTCATTATGCACTTCCTTTTTCTACATAATCCCCCTTCTTATGAATGTACTTTGACCAATGGTCAGTAAGCTTATGCAGTCTTCCAAACGAAATGTTTCTGATTGGCAATGCAAACAGGATGCATTGCGATGCAAATTAAAAAGGATGATGTCAAATGGATATATATCAAAAAGATAGCAGATATATACAGGAGCCACAAAATTGAGCTATACACGTCTAAAACTTTTAGACTTCTTCCAATTACAAATTAAATATTGATTTAAATAGATATTTTTTATCATAGATACTTTAACCTCTGCTTTACTATTCTATAATAACACAATTTATAGTTAACTTATTTATTACGAAAAAAGTTAAGCTGATTCGAAGAAAAGATAGAAAACCATGCCACAAAATTGAGTATACACTTCTTATATTTGTAAATTATGCCACCACTTTTTTTAGTTTCAAATTTTCTTTTAAAGAGTTTCCAGGAGTAGCTGCTGCTTATAACACGTGATATTGCACTTCAACGCTTTTAAATAGTATTTTTTTCATTAAAATCGTAAAAATGAGCTCGTAGAGAAACTACTGAATCTGAGCGTTTATTGGTTGTAAATGGTCGAAAGAGGGCAAATCTCTTCGAGAAATCGCTTCGTTGATTGGTGTAACACATGGTTGTGTCCAAAAAATACTACAGAAGGTATAAAAAACTGGATCTGCGGCCAATATTCCTGGAAGAGGACGTAAAGAAATACTGGAGTACTACAGCGAAGAGGAAGATCATTCACTCAGTAAAGAAAGATCCGAGGGTGAGGGCCTCTAAACTAGCTTTATCAATGTCCTCTACAATCGGGAAAAGATCTCAGTTGCAACAATTGACGTACCCTTCACCAATATGGGCTCATGGCTGCAACAGCGTTAATACGAAAGCCACTCATCAAGTATGTGACTGACAAAAGAGAGTGATTTTCGCCCAAAGAACATCGTTTAAAGCCTATTTCTTTCTGGAACACTGTAATATTTTCTGATGAAAGTAAGTTTAATCATTTTACGGAAGCGATGGACGATTTAAAATATGGAGAGAAGCTGAGAAAGCACTGGCACCTAAAAACACCATTAAGACAGTCAAGTTCGAGGTGGATCTAAGTTTGGGGTTGCATGTCGGCTGGAGGAGTTGAAGAGCTTGCTTTTATTGATGGTATTATAGACAAACATGTATATTTGGGGATTTTAAATGATAACTTGAAAAAGTGCCAGTAAGTTGGGCTTGGGTCTATATTCATATTCCAGCAGGACAACGACCCGAAGCATACAGCGAAGATTGCAGTTATACTTGCTGTACCATTGCAAGAAGCAATTACACACTCCAGCCCAGTCTCCAGACCTAAGCGTCATCGAAAATGTGTGGTCGCAATTAGAGAAAGGTTATATGAGCATGAAATCAAAACTTCAAGGAAGTTCTCAAGAAGGTTCTGAGAGAAGAATGGGCTAAAATTTCTGCTGAAACCATTAAAACACTAGTAGAATCTATGTCCAGAAGATTACAAGCTGTAATTCAAGCAAAAGTTTATGCAAAAATATTAATTTGTACGTTAAAAAGGAAATTCTGTAAAGTGTATACTTATTTTGTGGTGTTGATTTTAATCTGTCTCAGATCTTTTTTTTTTCGTAAAAAATAAATAAACGTAACAATTTTATAATATAGTACGATATTTTCATAGAACTAAAGTATATAAGGTAAAAAATTCAGTCATCTTAAAGCAATATTTAATTTTGTAATTGCAAAAAGTCTCTCAGTTTCTAAGGTGTATACTCAATTTTTGGCCCACTGTATTTAAAAGAAAAGCGACACTATGACGTGCATTGGTAGTCACAATCAGTAGGCTGTTTGATTGATGTAGGCCGCAAACAGTTCACCCAGGGCCGTTGAGGGAAGGACATTGACTTCCGGGAAGACTTTTCGGAGAAAGATACCCGTATTTGTATGCTGCACGGAAGGAAAACGAGAAAACTCCAACCATCGATGGGAACATAATTTTTTTCACAACGGTCATGAAGTCTTATCGTTATTGAAAGTCACTATTACAACTAGCGCCACCAACGGATTCGTGACCAAACTTTTTATACCCTAGTTATTGTGTAAAAAAAGATATCGGGTTATGCAACGGTTCTTTTCGCACATTTTATGTTAATTAGACCGGGACCTACAGTTTGTGTGGATTGCGAACCACCTTCACAAACATCCATGCCAGCTCCTGGATTCGAACCTGAAACCTGTTATACCAAAGGCTAGCCAATTGGCCATCAGGCCGCAGATAACGCGGAAAACTAACCATCGATGGGTGCCACTTTTCACAACGGCCATCAAGTCTCATTTCGGTACTTACTTATTAACGATACCTTGGCGACAGTTGCGTCAATTGAGCATACGCGCCAACCGCAGCTACCAGATTTGGCAGATTTTTAAATGGCGCCAATCTACACTTAAAATTTTGTTCCAAATAATAAAATATATATGAAACACTTCATTTAAAATCAAAACGCTTTAAAATTCCAAACGTTTTATTTAAACACAAAGTAGTCAAACAGATTTCAGTGGAAAACAGGCCGATATAGAGTTTAACATGGATTCAAAATAGTCTAATTGGGACATTTTCGAGGTTTTGGTGAAATATTTCGCTCCTGAAAAAAATAAAATTGCATCGTGTTCTGTTTCTGGCAAATCCCAAATACGCATTTTCGTAGCACTACAAAATGGCGTCAAAACTCAGCGAATCTGCAGCTGTTAGATTGGCGCCACTTAAAAATTTTAGCCAATTCTGTCGACAAGGTATCGTTAATACGTAAGTACCCTCATTTTTACTGATAGTAGCGACTGCGCCTTCAGTGGATTCGAGCCCTAACTTCTTAAGTGCTAGCTGAACGAATCCACTGAGCCAGAAATCAGAACATTATTAATACATGTGTGTTTAACATTAACAAAACATTATTAAAACAAAACACTCTACTATGCTGAGCGAGTTACCATGGGGGCACGTCTCCGGCCGTTTCCAAAATATGTGAAGAATTCATGTACAAATATGTATGGTTCCAAACTGAACTCTCCTAAGCGACCAAAATATGTGTGTCTATATTTTGTTCCCATTTTCTTCGACTTAGTGGAATAGCGTAATGGGTTTCTGAATTATAAGTATTAGGTTCAAAAAACCAGAAAAGGGTAGCATAAAAATTAAGAAAGGTTAGAAAAATTAATCCAAAACTGAAAGAATTCATTTCAATAGCATAAAAAAAAATATTTACAATATTTAAACCAATTTTAATTTATCAGATTCTAAAAACGAACAAAATAAAAAAAAAAAAATAAATAAAAGTTCTTATCCAAAAAATACGGATTAATATCTGTCAATTATTAATTATTTGCCTGCGATTTTAATCTGTTTTCAAAACGTATGTTCTGTTTACGATGCTTTTTCTTTTTTTTTAATCTTTGAACATATTTTCCTAGAAGCAGAGGATTTATTGCAAAATGTTTTTTTCTAATGCTGCTGAGAAACAATTAACGGTTATGCCATTGCAAGGGCTGCATCGCTATTACTCATTTGGGACTACCCAGGCGGCACTATGTGCAGCTTGAAGATCTTCGGACGTAAGTAACACTACCCCCCCCCCACAATTTCTTTTACAATCCTTTTAGAATCGGGACCCCTGGTTTAAAGTGGATTCCGAATCATTATAAACAACCATGACACCGTCGGACTCGAACCCGAAACCTGTGGGACCACCTGCGCTAGACACTCAGGCCCTCAGTTTCGGTAGGGTAGGGTAGGGTAAGATTAAAATAAAAGAAAGGGCAAAATAATTTTTTAAAAATTAATCCAAAAAAGCAAGAATTCATTTCAATAACATAAAAAAAATATTTACAATATTTAAACCATTTTTAATTTATCAGATTCTAAAACGAACAAACTAAAAAAAAATAAACTTTTAGCTGATCTTATCCAAAAATACGGATGACTATCTGTCAATTATTAATTGTTTGTGTACGATTTTTGAGCTGCTTTCAAAACGTGTTCTATTCATCATGCTTTATGTCCCCCTCGAAGCAGATGATTTATTGCAAAAATGTTCTAACACAATAAATGAAATGAAAACAAATTTGTCCTTGAATCTATCGCCAACCTCTCGCCCATTTTAATCTTTTGGTAAGCACTTTTAATGTTGAGCTTTTTAATTCCTTTTGCACATATTTATTCGAGCTTCATTTCTTTTCGTAAAACCATGTAAACTTCTCATTCTGTGCAGTTTCGATAAATTTCTCATTTTATTATTTTTTATTCATTTTCATTTTTATCTTTCCTCATTTTATTTATTTATTTTATTTGGAACTAAAACTCCTTACATTACCTTCCAAAAAAATAAATAATAAATAAAAAGGCGACAACCGCTTTTAGGTGATGATTTTTTGAAATTATGTATGCCGAAGAAGAAATAAATAAACAACCAAAATAGGCCACAATAATATGCACCCAAAAAAATTTTACTGCTTTTTTTAAAGGGCCATACGTTGATAATAACAACTGAGATAATAAATAGTAATTTAAGAATATTATTTTTATTGAAACAGGAATCATGGTGGTGGCGTGGATGTTTGTGAGTAGTTCGGAATCCATGTTAAATTATAAGTCCAATTAACCTAATCTGCTAATTTTTATTTTTAGAAAATCTAATTAGCCTAAAATGTAAAAACAAAATTTTAGAGCAGTTAAAATGACAATCTTTTGACAGCCAAATCTATTTATGGCCTAAAATGTAAAAACAAAAATAATTATTACTGTTTTTAGAAAAAAAAGGATTATGAGAGCAACTTGGAGGAAACCAACCTCAGTTAAAATGACAATCTTTTGAACCACAGGATTCGGTCTTGGCTGTGAATGAGGGGGAATCCACGTAACAGCAGGTCCCTGTCTAATGAGTCTAAAGAGAGTGAAAAATTATACTACAGCGACAAACCAAACCAACCCCGTACGGCATACAAATACTGAGCCATGTTCCCTTAAGAGTTCTGCCGAAAGGCAATCAGTTGTAAATAACAGAAATAAATTGAATATAATAAATCTATTCATATGAAAAAAAAATCTTATTGATATTAGCAGAGAAATGTGTAAAACAATTTAAGCACAGTTTAATACTAAAATACGATAAAACAAAAGTAGTTAAGATGACAATGAAAAATGGAATGGAATGGAATTACAAATGGAAATTTAACCTATTTCTGTATTCTGTCCTTTTGTTATACTTTGAACAGGGGTGAAGATGACTAGATTGCAAAATCTGTCCAAATCTGTTTAGCATGTTTCAGAAATGGGACGTTTTGGTCCGGTTCCACCAGAGAGACATTTCTATTACGACTTATTTGGACTTTGGTGAGATTGATACTTCTCTGCAAAGTTTTTGACATCCATCTATTTGGCAAAGATTCTGATATGAGCCCATAGTAAATTCAAATTCAAAAGCGGACGTAAATCAAGTTATTCCAAAGAGGGGCGTAAATCAAGTTGAACTTAATCCAAACAGAACGTATATCAAGTTGAATTCATTCTAAAAGGAAAATATATCAAGTTGGATTTATTCCAAACGGGATATATATATCAAGTTGGACATATTCCAAATGGAACATATCTATCAAATTGGACTTATTCCAAACCAGGATATATCAATTTGGACTTATTCCAAACGGACATATATCAGGTTGAACTTACAAAGAGGATGTATACCAAGATAGCACAGCATGCAACAAATCTTAATGTTGTTGCAATTAAATATGATGGTATGAGATGGTATTTCTCTGAAAAGATTTTAACGTCCATCTATTTAGCAAAGATTTTGGCATACGCATTATTACAAACAAAATTGTTCGCGGTCATACAGGATGTATATCAAATTATTCCGAAGCGGATGTAAATCAAACTGGACTTATTCCAAACAAGACGTATGTAAATTGGATATATTCCCAACAGGATGTATATCAAGTTGGATTTATTCGAGACGTATATCAAGTTGGATTAATTCAAGATCATTTGAAGTTGATTTAATCAATACGTATATGAAGTTGAATTATTCTAAGCTGGTCATATATCAAGTTGGACTTATTCCAAATGAGATGTATTTATCAAATTGGTCCTGTCATCATATGTATATGGTCTTTTGAGTTATTGCGACATGAATATCGCAAAAAAAAAAAAAAATAATAATAAATAAATAAATAAAAAAAAATCAATTTTACAATTATTTATTTCAAAATATTTAAATGAAAAATTGCGAATGAATTCATTTGAGTTTAATTACTGAAATAAATAATTTTATTTTTTTTATAGAAGATGGTTAACCAATTTACCATCTTGAAAATGTATTCTATTCATAATTTTTTTAGAATTTATTTTCTTAGAAGCAGGGCCTGAATGGCCGAGTGGCTAGCGCTCTGGCGCTCGGTACCACAGGTTTCGGGTTCAAGTCCCGGCGGTGCCATGGATGTTTGGAGTGGTTCGGAATCCACTTTAAAAAAAAGGTCCCGGTCTAATAGGATCGTAGAGCGTTGCGGGGGCATTGTTACTCCGCGTCCGTAGCTTATCTTCAAGTGACACGCGCCCCCTGGGTAATGCAAAGTGAGTACGTCTGTGCAGCACTTGCCTTAAGGCATCAAGACGTCTATGTTTGCCAGCTGCATTAGAAAGAAAATTTTCTTAGAAGCAGACGATTTTCCTGCAAAAATGTTTTAAAACCAATAAAAAAAGTAAAAGTTTTTTTTGCATTAATTTTCATTTTTTTTTTTTTTGCATTTGTTTCTTTTCTATTAGACTAATTATATTGCAAAATGAAAAAACCAATTTTGAAAACCCGCAGTACCTTTCAGTATTTTCCGGCCCTTACAGATGTATCACACTTTTACAAAATATATTTAATTTATAATGGCCAAAGGAGTGAGAACCAATGTATTCAAAAATACATTACGTATGCATCCATATATCCAAAAATGATCGAAATATCGAAATGTGAAAAAATGAACATTGATAGTAATCTTGCGAATAATATAAAAGATAATTTTTCGAATAATTGCGAGAATATCTTGCGAATAATTTAAAAGTTAAGTTTTTTAAAATAATATTCTTGCGAATATAGGACAGATAATGCCTGTTTTATGGATGAGTTTACGGTTATGAGTTCGCAGAATAATTAAATTATATTCTTATTATCTTGGAACATCTAATATAACAGGTTCAATGTTTCATTTAAGTGACCTCAGTGATGCAGTGACCCTCTCTAGAAGAGTACTGTTGATTGTTGATAGCAGAGCAACCCCGACTCTTAATTCAAGTAGTTAGCGCTTTTGGCTCAACTGACACCTGCGAACCTTTTTTATTCTAAAATGAAAAGGATCCAACACAAAACATAATGGACGCTCATCTGCAACACCCATTACCATGTGCCAATACTCAAATGGAGATACATTTACAAAAAGTAAGTGAGAAAGTGGAGAAACACATATCGCGTCAAATTTTTTTAATGATTTCATTTTTTTTATTTCGTTTATATTTATATATTTTTCATATTTCATTTTTAATGTTATGTATTTCTTTACAATGTGCGTTTAGTATCATTATTATTATATTGTCTGTGTTTACATGTAATAAAAATAGTAAACACAATAACTCATCATGTTTCAGTTTTTCACACCAAAAAATGTCTATAGTGAGCCTAAATCTAATAAGAGGATCTATCATTTTATATGCGGCCCGCGGAGTTAGGATACATTTCCAAAGTGGCCCGAAAGATCATTTGGGTTGGCCACCCCTGATCAAGAGCAATACGAAAAAAGCAAAACAAGAAAAGAAATCTTCAATTCTATCGCCATTTTCCGCCAGATAACTGCACGAGGTGTGATTTGATGCGCACTTAAAATTTCCGTCAAACAAATAATACCTTGAGCTCCGGGAAGAAATATTTGTTTTGTTTTTTTTCTTCTTCCAGCCAGCCACCGGCTTCCCTAATAAAATATCTGCACCGTTACAATCACAGTTAGCATAGTGCACTCATGCTGGAACTCATTAAGTGCGCGTCTCGCCTTACCGTTTCATCAGCTTTGTGAAGGTTAAATAAAAGGGGACCAATGGGAATCCGAGATGGTTGGTTTGTTCTTTCGGGTGACGTAGGCTGACCTGGAACCCCCAAGGTCATTGGAGGACCAGAGTGTGTAACTGTACAGGTGGCGGCGGAGATGTAGATTCGACGCTCTTAATTAGGCTTTTACGAGTTGGTCGGTTTTCATTCTGGAACTCATTTTACGACGGAGAGTGTTAATTGGGTTAGACTAAAATAAGTAAATAAAGTGGTTTATTGCATGAATTATACAGCCTTTTTTTATTTTTTGGAAGGCAGGACAAGATACAGTGCACTACACCGGTGAATCTTTGGTGTACTGGAAATTTTTTTGGTGATTTGGTGATTTTTTGGTATACGATCACTTTTCAAATTAAAATATATCCAGATAGCAGCTTTCAAAACTAAATATTTAAAATGATTGGTATGAAAGCGGACTGGTGACCGTTATGGCCAAGTATCCCAGGTTTCAGGTCCGAATCCTGGCGGTGGCATGGATGTTTGTGAGTGTTGAATCCATGTTAAACTCTACGTCCCGGTGTGTTTAGCCCTCGTATGCACAAGATGACAGCAGATCGACAAACCAAATCAATCAGTTTGAAAAAAAGCGAAGGTCACATGTGGGTTTTTAATTAGGGTTTTTATGGGTTGTTCGGTTTTCATTCTAGAGCTCATTTTACGACAGAGAGTGTTAATTGGGTTAGACGAAAATAAGTAAATGAAGTGGTTTATTGCATGAGTTATGCAGGCTTTTTTTTTTGGAAGGCAGGGTAAAAATCCAATGCACTATACCGGTGAATCTTAAATTTTTTTTTTTGGTATACGACCCCCTTTTCAAATTAAAATATAGCAGATAGCAAGTTTATAAGCCAAAAAATTAAAAGATAGCATTGTGTTAAGTTTATATTTTATTATACAAATGTAATAAACCTTTGAAAAAAAAAAAAAGCTTAAATAATCATCTGGGAAAAATATGTGCAATCATCTTTGAAAAATAAGTATAAATAATCACCTTTGAAAATAAGTGTAAATAATCACCTTTGAAAATGTAAATAATCACCTTTGAAAAATATGCGTAAATAATCATCTTTGGAAAAAATACTTGTAAATAATCATCTTTGGAAAAAATACGTATAAATAATTATCTTTACAATATACTACTGTGCCCAAAAGTGAAACCAATTTTCAATTTAAATTTTCCGGTCATATGGAATTTCATTTTTTTTTTTTTTTTTTTTCTGTGTGAAATTTCACGTCAAATTATTCATTAGTGTTTGACGCTGGCTTTGTGCTCAAACTGATTCCGGCACTTTTTGAAATGTGCGAATGAATTGAGCAAAGAACTTGCATTCCATTTTGTTTGCGGGAACGTATAGAATGTTGCAGAAGGCATTCGGTGAGCATTCCTATATCGGAAAGTAAGTTTAGAAGGGTATAATAAACAGCTCAAAAGAAGGCAGAGAACGCGTTGACGACGAAGAGCCCTCGGGTCGACCCTCCACCTCAACCGACGAAGCTCACGTCCAAAAAATTTAAAACCAAATCGATTTACAATTAGAGACCTTGCTGATGATGTTGGAATTTCAAAAGGATTGGTCAATTCACCGAAAACACTGATTTTTTTTTTTTTTTTTTTTTTTTTGGAAAAATCATCGTCGCATTGAAGTGTGTGAAACAATACCTTCAGACTATCAGGACAAAGTTGAACTGCATCACAACTGGAGATGAGACTTGGATTTATGCTTACAACCCAGAGACAACCGATCAATCGAGCGAATATTGTGAAAATGTGAAGCAAGACCGAAAAGAGCACCCAAAGTCGCTCAAAAATCAAGGTCATGTTGAGTGTTTTCTTCGATTACCGTGGTGTGGTGCATTATGAATGCCTTCCACCGGGTCAAACTGTCAACAAGGAATATTATTTGAGTGTTTGCGTCGTTTGATTGAAACTATTCTCAAAAAGAGGCCACATTTACGGAAAGACAACTCTTGGGTTTTGCATCAAGATAATGCGCCAGCTCACGCTGCATTGATTCTTCGTGACTTTTTCGCCAAAATGAAACCCATATCGTTCCACAACCACCGTATTCACCCGATTTAGCACCGTTCGACTTTTGGCTATTCCCTAAACTCAAAAAGACCACTCCGTTTTTGAGACGACTGAAGAGATTCAACGTGAATCGGCACGCGCTTTGAAGGTCCTCCCGACCAATGCCTTTTGAGCATGCATTGAAGATTGGTAAAAACGTTGGCATAAGTGCATTGTGTCCGGAGGGAATTACTTTGAAGGCGATGAAATAAATTTGGAAGAATAAATAATCACAACGCTCCACGATCCTATTAGACCGGGACCTACAGTTTAAAGTGGATTCCGAACCACTAGAAACATCCATGGCCCGCCGGGACTCGAACACGTAACCTTTAGAACCGAATGCCAGGATAATTTTACATACAGTGAATAAAGGAATATCATAAAACTATTTTATACAATACTACATAAAGTAACAAAAACAAAAACCACCCGAATACCACAAAAAAAATCACAGTTAGTACACACATGTAGTAAAATTTATAAAATATATTCCCGAAGCAATTTTTTACAATTCCTCCATTTTACTAAACCTCATACTATTGAAACCCGTATCGTTTCACAACCACCGTATTTAGGACCGTGCGGCTTCTGGCTAATAAAGAAATTTGGAAGAGTAAATAAAGAGTTTTTGAAAAAAAAATAATTGGCTTTTTGGGCACAGTAGTAAATGAGTAAATACTCATCTTTGAAAAATATGTGTAAATAATCGCAAGAACTCGAAATTGTATAAAAGTGACAGTATTAGATAAGGTATTGTATGAAAAAATATTTTTTTAAAAAGTGAGCAGTGTTAATTATGGGGAAGTTAAAATATATAAAAAGGAAAGGAAAAAAACAATAAATAAATAAATAAAAGATGCAATTTTCAATAAAATTTTAATAAATAATAAAAGGGATGATTTTCCAAATTTTATTTCCCTGATCTCATACACATATTTTTTGCGACATCACTTTAAAAAACACTGCACTTTAACAGAATATCAAAAATATTAACATATTTTATTATATAAATGTCATAAACCTTTCCAAAAATATGAGTAAATAATCATATTTAAAAATTTGTGTAAATAATCGCAAGAACTCGAAATTGTATAAGTGACAGTATTATTTAAAATATTGTATAAATTTTTTTTTTTTTTTTAAGTGAGCAATGTTAATTATAAAAAGTTAAAAAGTAAAAAAAAAAAATGAAAGGATAAATAAATAAAATAAATAAAAGTGGCAGTTTTAAATAAAATTTCAATGATGTAATTTAAAAAGGGGTGATTTTTCAAATTTTATTTCATTATTTCCCAGAAATATTTTTGCGACAACACATTAAAAAACATTGCAGTCTACCATCATATCAAAAAATATTAATATATTTTATTATATAAATGTAGTAAAACCTTTCAAAAATATGTGTAAACAACCATCTTTGAAAAAATACATGTAAATAACCACAAGAAAATTGTATAAAAATGACTGTATTACTTAAGATATTGTATAAAAAGTGATTTTTTTTTTATAAAGTGAGTAATTTTAATTATAAAAAGTAAAAAAATAACAAAAATGAAAGGAAAAATAATAAAATAAATAAAAGGGACATTTCTAAATAAAAGTTTTAATAATAAACAATAAAAATGTGTAATTTTTCTGAATTTTATTTCATGATCTTCTACAAATATTTTTTGCGCCGTAACTACAACATCTAAAAACAACTGCACTATACCAGCATATTATTATTTCACACAAACCAAATAATAAATAAATAAATATAAATAAAAGCCATCCAAGCATGACGATACTAAAATATATACATTTTAATATATTGAAAAATATTTTTTTTTAAATAAATTTCTAAAAATGGCAATGAATGTATTAATCACGAAATATTTATGTAGTAAAACAAATTATCACAAAAACCTTCATTTAAAAATTGAATTAATAGAGAGTTTTTGCATACCGTATTTTTATAATACGGTACCGTACGGTTTATAATGCATACCGTATTTTTATAATACAGTATTTTTCTCCCTAGCGCGCATGCTCATAGGAAACTGAGCATGCGCGCTAGGGAGAAAAGCTAACGGACGTCCTACGGTTACTAACGTAAGGTATGCAAAAACTCTCTAATGTATTGCCTGAATACGATTTATTGATACTTTTTCTGTCTTTAAGATTGCTGTTATACTTTTTGTTTTGTTCTTATTATTAAGTTTTGTTTTGGAAAGAGTGGGTCAACGTTATCCTGGACCACTTTCAATGTTTCTTATTGGTTTATTTATTCATTTATTTTAAATGTTTTTCACAAGCTATTCTTATTGGTTTATTTAAATTACTTTCACGCGCCATTTTATTACATTTCTTTTGCATGGTTGGAATTCTATTGTTTCTTATTTTTTTAATTTCATTTACTTGCTTTTTCGTAAAATCGTTCGGAATTTAGTTACGTTAAAATGAATTTTTTTGAATGAATGCTAAAGCTTTTCCTTTTTTTTTCTTTGCTTTTAAAATAATAATAGAAAAAAAAATTCATTTTCGAACTTTTTAATTATTAGCCTTAAAATGTATAGGAATTGTTTTGGAGAGAGTGAAGGAGAGATGCACTGGACCACTTTCAACGTTTCTTATTTATTTGTTTTTAAATTTCTTTAAATAAACTAACAAGAATAGTTTATGAAATAGTTTTTTTTAATCGTTTGGAATTATATAGTTATTTATTTTAAAACAAAAATTCTTTCATGTTATTTTATAAAATTGTTTGAATTCTATAGTTTTTTTCTATTTTTTATTTAATCTGTTTTCTTCTTTCAGTTTTGAACGATAACGGATGAACATAATTTAATGCCTGATTATGATTTATAGATACTTTTTCTTACTTTGTTTATATAAGATTGGCGTTATGCGTTTTGTTCTTACATTCAATTCTAAATTTTTGGGTAACCAGTATATCGTCCCAGACGATTACAATTTTTTTACTTTTTATAATATAATATACTTGATAGAAAGGATAAACAATATAAAATTGTTCGTTGTTTCTTATCCCACTTGGCAGACATTTCTAGGCCAAGCCCACGAGCCCATATGTACTCATGATTAAAGGGGAAGGAAGCAGCTTCTGTTGTAATTTAGCACCCGTAGGTAGAGAAGCCTGGACTTTTGCTCCGTGACGCTCTTACAGTCATGTGAGACCGGGACCTACGGCTTAAAGTGGATTCCGAACCACTACAAACACCCATGGCACCGCCGGGACTCGAACCCGAAACCTGTGGCACCGAGCGCCAGAGCGCTAGACACTCGGTTATTCAGGTTCCAAATGTGTGAATGCCAACGGCCCGCGGTGTTCCCAGGTGGTCACCCACCCAAGTACTGACCTCGCCCAATGATGCTTGACTTCGGTAATCTAACGAGAACCGGTATATTCAGCATGGTATGGCCGTTGGCCAATATAAAATTAAATATAAACAACGAAATAATATAACTACATCAATACATTATTTTTTATATTTAAGTAGGAATTTTATAAAATATATGCACTTTTCACAGTTTGTATTTATATTTCCCACTGACCTAAAGTTTCTCTGCTGATCTAAATTTCAAAAGATTTGAGTTTCATTGCTTTTTAAAACAAGACTGGATGGCGCTGGATGGAGTCAGTACATTGACAGTCAGTCTGAGGGTGAAAGTTTCTCGGACGCCATGCGCATATATAGACCTCTCTTTTTTTCAGATGTCATGACACGAAATCCACACCTCAAAACTCCCTTTTAATCTATCCATGATCAAGAAAACTCTTATGTTAAATCTATCTATGATTTGCGTTCATGTTATGTTAATGAAAGACATACAATTCGTTTATCTAAATTATTTTCGTGTGCTTTTTTTAAATTATATAGTTATTCTATTTTTTTAAAATTTCTTTCAAATTATTTTATAAAATCGTTTGAAATTCTATAGCTTATTTTTTATTTAATTTGCTTTCTTTTTTTCAGTTTTGAACAATAACTGATGATGAACATAATCTATTGCCTGAATAGGATTTACCGATACCATTTTTTCTTCGTTTAAGATTGCTGTTACAACTTTTGTACTTACTCAATTTTATATAACCTGTATATCAGAACAGCCGATTGAATATTTTGTATTGCTTTTAAATTTTGCTGTCTTCTTAAAAGTCTTTCATTGCTGTCTTCTTTATTGTTTTTAAATTTTGCTACTTTTTTTTTTTTTTTTTTTTTTTTTTTCGTAAATAAAAGCAGGCAAAATCTGTCCTATATTCGCACGAATATTATTTTAAAAATCAAAATTAATTCTTTCTCATCATTTCGACAGTTCATTTTTGAATAGAGGGATACACACATATATTTTTTAATACAGTGGTTTTCACTCCTTTGGCCGTTATAAAATAAATTTATTTTGTAAAAGTGTGATCCATATCACGGACGGAAAATGTTCAAGGCGGGCCCCGGGTTGGCCACTCCTGAGTTAGAGTATTTGATGCACTTTCCATGATACCCCTTACAAATATGAACTAAGTATTCTAAAATATGAATTCTACCTTTTTCCCAGACATAACAGAAATCTAAACCACGCCAAAAATCAGCCAACAAGTCTCACTCTTCACCTCACCTCCGCCAAAGATGTTGCCTAGCAACGGATCTAACAAATGCGACCATCTGTGCCTCTGTTGCTCAATCATGGTGACAAAGGATCAGAACAAAGCAGGGGGAGGTTCGGAACTGAAGTAATGGGGGTGGCCTCGCCAAACGATTAATGAATAGGGAGATCCTACACCCCCCCCCTTTTACTTTTTTTTGTATTCCGTTATTTTACAGCAGATAATTTTACCAGGTGGACTCAATATCACGAGGGAGGGAAAGAGACATTGTAATAGAGCAAACGATCGAACAGTTTGCGCGACCCTCTTCTCAACCCCCCGCCCCGTCCCCCCGCGTCCATTATCGTCTGACTAAGTGGTCATTTTGTCTTGATTAAGTACTAATAGGATTTTGCTGAGCTTTTAGACGAAAATTGAGAGAATTTTTTCAGTTTTCGTTATTAGTTTTCCCCCGTCGGTTATCTTTGGATGTAGCGGGGAGGTTAGGACTGTAAATTAATATATTTCGGAATAAAATCGTTTGCAAGGTCCCTTTTGTGTGTTTTTCGAATGGATTCTATGTCAATTATGGCGGTCTTTGTGTGGGTGGACTTTTATCTTTGTGAATAAAATGATTGCCAGAAAATTTTATTGGTTTATTATTGGGGCAGTTTAAAGAAAACGAAAAATAAGTTATGTTTAGAAATATTTTTCAAATAAAAAGGTCGGTGGCTTATTAAATGTTATTAGTTTATTATCTTTTTGATTTTAGTAGGAACGAATTTTTTTCCTTTATTTTTTTTTTTTTTTAGAAATATTTTTCGATTAAAAAAAGGTCGGTGGTTTATTAAATATTATTCGTTTTCTATATTTTTAATTCTAGTTTGAACAATTTTTCTTTCTAAAGATTTGGAATAAATTTAATCGAACCTATACGTTTATTTATATAATAAAATAAAAACATGTATTATTTCCGTTAATATTTAAAATTTGTGTTTAAATAAATTTCAACATCTTTTTTATTAATTTATTTCAATTCGCGAAAGATTCTCGATTTTTATGTGTTGGTTTGATTAGTCGCTATACGGTCATCTTGTGTACACGAGGGCTAAGCAGACCGGGACCTACAGTTTAAAGTGAATTCCGAACCACTCGCAAACATCCATACCGCCGCCAGGATTCGAACTTGAAGCACCAACGGTCAAAGCGCTAGCCAGTTGGCCATCAGGCCGCATTCCTACATATATAATGTGATGTTCAATTGAATTTGTTGATACATATGTATACGCTTTTATTTCATTGTGACTGTTATTGTGTTGTTTCTTATCCCACTTGGTAGACAGCACCCTGTAGACCAAGCCATTGAACCTGTGTGGTCCTCATGGAAGGAAAGAAAGGGGGCAGCTTCTGTTGTGAGAGTGCACCCGTCGGTAGAAGACTTTACGGGGTATGGTTGTCAAAAGTACGTCAAACTGTCTTATTAGACCGGGACCAACTGCTTAAAGTAGATTCCGAACCCTAGACCGACTAACGAGTCAAGATGCTGAACCTCACAAACGCCATCGAGTTCTCTCGCTTTGTGAAACAATTTCTACGACAAAGCCACCAGCGGAAGGGACCCCCGCCAGACTCAAGACTACCACTACTCACCAGACTAGACCCGCATTCACCAGAGGTGTACCATTGCCACTGAGCCCCGAGTAGGTCCACATATATTACATATTTAGTTTCGAGATAGAACAGCGGGAACTGATTACATGTCGCCAGATTTTCCCTTCTCTTCCACTCCCACTGCACGGCCCACTGAGCCACAAATCCGTCCTCTGCCAAACTATGTGAGGATATACATGTGTGCTATAGAAACTTTTCATTTACTTCGGCCTACTTGAATAGAAAGGTGAGTTTCAGAACTAATGGAGGCAGGTTCGAAACCCGGAAAAGGAATTCCAAAACTGAAAGCTTCCCAGTTGAGGCATTAGTGAACATTTGTTGAACTCTAGGTCAACTTATGTATTCAAAGAGCAGATAACTTATTTATCCATAAGCGAAGCTTATACACGATGTCAAAATCTCCACCGAGTCTCCTCATTTCTAAAAACAGGGAATGTAACGAAGGCCGCTAGTAGACCAAAGCCATTCTGCACGCTAAGCGGCCGTGTTTCCCACAGAACATGTCAGCCTGAATGTCCATTTAAAGAGAAATTACTCCATATTCTATCTGTCCTTCAAAATCTTATAGTTTATGTATTATTTATTGTATAATCTGCATTAAGTTGGTTAAATCAAAGATAGAATGTTGCTTTTTTTTTTATCTCTCAATTCCAATGTCGAATGAAAATCTAGTTTCGAATGTAAAACCAACAGCTATCTTTATCCTTTTTCGTAACTATGCTCTTTTTCCACGTCTAGTGGGAATTTCCAAGGTCAGGTTTGTAGGGCTTCATGGATTACTGTCATCCTAAGCCTTTTCTATAAATAAAACACAAATCCACTTAAAATTTTTTCTTTTTTGACTTTCTTTACAAAAAAAAGCACGCCACATCACAATACGTACACAAAAGAAAAGGTTTTATTTAAAATGATGCTGCCAAATATAATTTGCAAGCACGTCTATACTAAAAAGAAGACGAGGACCTATACTGTGCAATACAGTCGTAATCTCCTTTCAGGAAGGACTTTTAGGGGTAACCACCCTCATTTCTGTATTTTATAAAAGACAACTTCAACCATTGATGCGAGACTCTTGTTACAACGGCCATCGAATCTTTCTCGTTCCTGAAAGTCCCGACTGGGGATTGGCGCCACCAGTGATTCCAGCTCTAACTTTCTTACGCGCTAACTGAGCAAACAATTCCACCATTCTAACCAATACCAAAATATGTGTGTTGAAAACCACTGTTATACTCTAACTTGAGTACCATTTCCAAATTACGTGAAGGTTTGGTTTGTCGCTCTACGGTCATCTTATGCACAATTTAGGCTAAACAGACCGGGACCCACAGTTTAAAGTGGAGTCCGAACCCTCACAAAGATCCATGCCACCGCCTGGATTCGAACCTGAAGACTAGGATACCAAAGGCCAGAGCGCTAGCCACTTGGCCACGTGAAGGATTTGTGTCCAAATATATTTGGTTCGAATCTGAATTTGTTTTTTTTTTCTTTTCTAATGCTGGCAAACACAGACACCTTGGTGTTGGATGCCTTAAGGGTGATGCGCAGACGTACTCACTTTGCATTGCCCAGGGGGGCGCGTGTAACTTGAAGATAAGCCACGGACGCGGAGTAACAATGCCCCCGCAACGCTCTTATTAGACCGGGACCTACTTTTAAAGTGGATTCCGAACCACTACAAACAACCATGGCACCAGCCGGGACTCGAACCCGAAACCTGTGGTACCGAGCGCCAGAGCGCTAGCCGCTCGGCCATTCAGGCCCCTCCCCTTCTATACATTGAGATATTTTCACACATCAGATCAATGCTAAAATACGTGTGTATATATTCTATCTTCATTTATTTTGGCCTATTGGAATAGTGTGGTGGGTTTCTTAACTAGGAGAGCAAGATTCAAAATCGAAAAGAGGGTACTAAATTGAAAACTTGTGTTTATTTAGTGTTGGTTAGTACTTTTATTGAATAACCATGGGCCTCCAGATCAAGATTTGTTTCGATATGGGCATGGGGACAAACTGTAAAACACAAACCGGGCCCCATGGCGCCTATTTAGGCGCTTTAAAAACGCTGGTACAATAGCGCTCCGTTTTTGAAAGCAGTGACTACTACGGACACCCTCCAGTGGATTTGAACCCGAATCCTGTCATCGCTAGTGACCGAGTTGCCATTGTCAAAACATTTGAAGAATTCATCCATTGTCAGTTTTGGTTTGTCGCTCTACGATCATCCTATGCACACTTTTTGGGCTAAACAGACCGGGACCTGCAGTTTAACGAGGATTTCGAACCCCCTCACAAACATCCATGCCACCGCCAGGATTCGAACCTGAAGCCTGGGATACTAAAAGGCCAGAGCGCTAGCCACTTGGCCACCAGGCCGCTCATCCATTGTCAGATTCAAAGCAAAAATATTGAAAAAGAAAAACGAAACAGCGCGAGTTGCTACGCATCTGTTTATTCTTTAAACAAAAGCTCATTAAATATTAGTTTAACGAGTTTTATACTTGTAATTATAGTAGTCAAACCGCCGGCAAACATACGTCAACGAATAAAAGCTACCCTGTTAAAAAGATGTAATATATATATTTTCATTTTATGCCTTTTTAATGATGTATCACACTTAATAAAAATTCAAATTTTTTTAAATATAAACACAAGTCAATTTTCGTTTTTGAATAAAAAAGGGATTTTTAATTTCTCTTTTACAATTGAACTATGGCATTACAATAAATATCATGAATCGGGTGTCTTGAATTATTTTAAAGTTTTGTTTATTCGAATTTTAACAATGTTCGTAATGCCCAGAACAACAAACAACAAGACGAAAAGGATGAAACATTCATAACAAAAAAAAAAAAAAAAAAAGGATGTGTCGAATAACTCAAATATTTCTTTTTTTTAATCATAATTCAATTTAAAAAAATATTATATGAGCATCAAAATAAAATATATCAAAATTATCAATCTATCAAAGTTTAGAGTAAAATGGACGACACAAGGATATTTTGTAAAGCTTCAATTTGAGTATGGTTTATTGGTAATCGATATCCATATTTTAAACATACAATGCAGTAAAGGTTGTATGCGGGAACAATTGATTAACATATTGTTGAAGTGACAAAATAGCGTTCTGTAAAGTTTAATCACGAACGCGCCATTAGCACTATGGAGAAAATCTATCGCGTACAGATCAAATTAAAAATCACATCGCTTCTAAATTCCATAAGTCCCGGGATTTTTTAAAGTGAGAACTGGTCTTACTTTTTGGACACAGAAGTACATATCAAATTGTATCAATTCCAAACGGAGGTTATATCAATTTAGATTTGTTTCATACAGGACTTATATAAATTTGAATTCATTCTAAACAGGACGCATATCAAGTTAGATTTATTCCAAAACAAAGCGTATCATCATCATTGGCGCAACAGCCCCATGGTGGGCTAAGATGGGGCCAGCGAGAGATAGTTCATTCATCGCGCTCTTCCGGGCCTGAATATCGATTTTGTGACGTCACATCCTTGGGGCAAGCTTCTTCAAGGGTGAAGGCGAACGTTTGTGATTTTAGAAACATTTAATGTTACATATTTATTTTAACCAATAGAACCCTATTATGAACCCGCCTTGAATTGTTTTATTTACAAACGTTTTTTTTAAATTAAATAAATATGACTTTTTTTTTTTAAATGTAGATAATATCCCCAACTTAAATATTTTTCAATTCCTTCTATTAGCTCACACTCTCCCTATGTATATCTTGTTCGCATTTTCAATCGTTCATAAAACACTTTTTTATTCATCCACTCAAGTTCAAATACATTTTTTTAACTTTAAATGGATGACACTTGATGTTAATACAGTTTTTCAAATATTAATTCCTTCATTAAATTGAATGAATTAATTTTAGTTTTACGTCGCATGTATCTAATAATAGATGGCACCAGATGTAAGAGGAAAATTTCAACTTTTTACTTGTAAACGACTTTTCTGCAAACAGAGTTAAAAAAAAAAATTAGAATTGACTAAAATAAATTTTTTTATATATTACTTGTTTATCTTATTTGGTTCACATACATTTCCCAAAAATTTTCTGTAGTGGCAGAAATTAATTTTTTAATTAAATAATTCATTTATGAAAATTATGAACAACTAACCCTTTTGTAGTTTGTATATATATTATACAGAAAATATTTTCTAAATTTTTATTTGTAGATTTAAATTTTTCTTCAGAAATGATACAAAAATTAAAATTAAAAAATTAGTTTAATGGAGGAAACATTCAAATAAAAGAATTTTCAGGAGTGAAATTGATTCAAGTAAATTATCCATTCCAAAACAATAAGAAAGCCATTCATGATACAAAAATACTTTTCATATTTACATTTATGGTAGGAAAAATTAGTTGTAGTGAAGAATATTGAGATATCCAAAAAAATTACAACCTAATGAATGCCAGAATATTTCTAGACAAACATTAACATTATACAGTAGAACTTCTGTAAGTCGAACTTCAAGGGAGACGCCATATAAGTTATAGAGACTTATGGAGGATTTCGACTTACGCGAATTTCGTAAGGAAATATTCGACTTGCAGATGCTTAGAATCTTTCTAACTGATTTTGAGTTAGAGAGGTAAAATAAATAAAAATTCAAGTCAATATTTGAATATAATAATAATAATAATAATCATAAAAATATAACATGCTTATTAGAGGTAATAAACATGTTATTTAGAGGTAACAAACATGTTTATTTGCAACTTGAAAGTTATATTACATACTACAATAAAAAAAAATCATAATAATTCCGAAACAATATTATTCGTATACTGTTGTTAAAATAGATGTGTACTGCAGTAAACCAAACCACTTCTGATGTTTTCGCAATCGACAACAAAAGATTAGCTTCGCTAGAGTTCAAATGAAAGCAATAGCAATAATAAAAATTAGAATTAGAATAATCAACTCTATGAAATATTCTTTATACTGTATACTCATACATCGAGCCAACGGCCATACCATGCTGAATATACCGGTTCTCGTTAGATCACCGAAGTCAAGCATCATTGGGCGCGGTCAGTACTTGGGTGGGTGACCACCTGGGAACACTGCGTGCCGTTGGCATACACACATTTGGGACCTGAATGGCCAGTGTCTAGCGCTCTGGCGCTCGGTGCCACAGGTTTCGGGTTCGAATCCCGGCGGTGCCATGGATGTTTGTAGTGGTTCGAATCCATTTTAAGCCGTAGGTCCCGGTCTCCTATGACTGTAAGAGCGTCACGGAGCCAAAGTCAGACTTCTACCTACGGGTGCTCCATCACAACAGAAGCTGCTTCCTTCCCCTTCAATCATGAGCACGTATGGGCTCGTGGGCTTGGCCAGCCAAGTGGGATAAGAAACAACAACAACTCATACATTGTTTTCTAAGAAACAATGACGTGCATTGTCGGCAAATCCTTAAAGTCGTTAACTTATTTTTCTGCGAGCTATAGAGGTAATTAGTTTCAAATGATTGATTTTACAACCTTTAAAATCGAGATCCAAATCTTCAGAACAGATCCAATTTTTTTTTTTTCGAGTTACGGAGGGAAAACCTATACCAAAATGGCTCGTGGGGATTGACTTATTATTTCGACATATAGAGGGTTGAAATTTCGAGTCATGGAGATTTTAGAGCTGGAAGGAAGGGAACAAAACATTTTTTGAGTTTTGGAGGTTTTCGACATATTGAGGCTCGATTTTAAAAGGTTCTACTGTATAATATATATATATATATATATATATATATTCCCCAGAGGATTTCGAATGCAGCATTTTAAGTCACCCTTTTAATAAAAGTATATTTCTATTTTTTTCTATTGTTATACAATATTATTAACACAAAACAATGTAATTGAGTTCTTTTTAAAATCTCTGAGAATTTGAATACTTTACATCAGCAGCTTGGATTTCCATCGGCACTAATGCAATTATATATTTACGTTTAGAAAACATTGATGCAATCATAAAAGCTTGAAAAGTGGTATCTTCATAAGAGAATTTTCTGCCATACTAACGATATGATCAGATTTATATGAAATAATAATTCACGAACAGGGCCAGATTTAGATAAAAAGAGTTCCTACAGGCTATTCCACTTATGAGGCCCTTTCACCTCCCATTTTTAAGCTTGTAAATTACATAATAAAATGAGATAATGAAATACACCATTACTGTGATATATATCAATATGCTAATAAAAAATCGAGAACGCTTATATGGACATTTATTCTCAGCACCCTATACAGTACTTGTAACAATAACTAACCGAACATAACACACAACATTTACAAAGAAACAAAAGTTTAAATAATAAAAATCTTTGACTACGAATATAAAAATATGCAATAAAAATGATCCTATTTTCTATCAAATTAAATTAAATATATTCAATACATTGAAGATTAAAGTAAATTCAATCAGATGAATTTATTTCACAATAATTCACATTTAAAGTTTAAGTATGAATTATTATGAATTTTAAGTTTTAAACTAAACCATTTGATTGTACCAATTTGAAAGCAACCGATTTGAATGTCTGTCCCTCTTGATCTTGATGCCCTAGGCTGAAGCCTAGTTAGCCTATAGGAAAATCTGGCCCTGTTCACGAATATTTCATCAAGTAAAATTTTCAAACAAACATTATTTCTTTAAGCAATTCAATATTTTTTGTCTAACTATGATATATGATTGTTATATATTTTTAAAATTAAAAATGGATAAATAATAATTTCAGATAAATACGATAAGTCCAAATTACAACATTAATAATAAAAACAGTTCTTACCTTCACCAAATTGTTGTCCTATTATTGCTTCATCATGCAGCGAAGTCACAGTCAGATGTGTATTTTAAATGAAATAGTTTTCCTTGAAACTTGTCCAGTATAAAGATTTATGGATTCTTCTTGTTCTATTAAGAACCACAGACGAACTTTGAACTTTGAAGCAATGCTGATGTAAACAAAATGATGATGTTGAAGATTATTGGAGCTCACTGACCCTCATCTCCGGTAGTGACAAACATAAAAGAATGAAAACATTGGCAATGCCCAGAGGTTAAAGGGAGTCAGTGAGAATTGAAAAAAGTCCAACACTTCAAAATTGAATTGAGGTAGGTTAGAGCAGAATATTCCTAGGTCTTTTAAAATTAGAGTTCGGTTCATGTTGTTCGATCTTTTGAATGGCCAGAGATTGCTAGTTCTCAATATTATTGAAGAATATTTTCTGGAAGTTTTTTCCAGTACTTTTGAGAGGTAGCAGGGAGATGGATCTTTGAATATCAGTGTTTCTCATGAACCAGTTGGCGTTCGTTATATGTCTGATGGTCATATTTTGTTGAACTTCCAGTAGTATTATAATTAGCAGGGTAGGCCCATACCGGGCAAGCATAGGTGAGGAGAGGAAAAAGCAAAGAGGTGAAAATCAGAAGTTGATGTAAACAATACGCGAGGCTTAAGTTTTACACTCAGAAATTTTTTTACAACACAACAATTACAAACTGAAATAATGTTTAAGACAACATTATTGAGCAATTAAAAGTTCAAAATACTACACGTATACAACACAAAATATTTATAATAATTAGACTGAAACCCACAGACACACCACGCTACAAAGTAAGCGGCAAACAAGTTGAGTTGAGTTGAGTGGTTAGGAGAGTGACGTCACATGGTATTTTTATGACATATTTGTGGCCCGATAGAAGACTTGAATTATCTCGCTGGCCCCAGCTAAGGGTTTGGTTTGTCGCTCTGCGGCATGTTGTGCACAGGTTAAGCTAAACAGACCGGACCTACGGTTTAAAGTGGATTCCGAACCACTACAAACATCCATGGCACCGCCAGGACTCAAACCCGAAACCTGAGGTACCGAGCATCAGAGCGCTAGCCACTCAGCCACCAGGCCCTGGCTAAGATCGTCTGCTCTCTGGTAGATTTCTAAATAGTAGACATTTTCTTTTTAAGTTTTAGGTTGGTTGTTCTCACTACGTCCAATGCCCTACTGTTAAATCAAGCCGGGACGTTTTAAAATGGATTCCAAAAAACCACTACAAACATCCATGGCACCGCCAGGACTCAAACCCGAAACTGTGGTACCGAGCATCAGAGCGCTAGTCACTCATCCAGAGACGTATATCAATTTGATCTTGTTCCATACAGGGTGTATATCAAGTAGGATTTATTCCAAACAAGACGAATCATCATCATTGGCGCAACAGCCCCTTGGGGGCCAAGGCCGTCTGCTCACTGGCATATTTCTAGACAATAGTTTGTTTTCTTTTTACGGTTACGGATGACAGCATTACGCCCAACGCTCTGCAGTCAAATTGGACTTCTGGCGTTCGGTACAACAAGTTTCGGGTTCGAATCCCGATGGTGCCATGGATGTTTGTAGTGATTTGGAATCCACTTTAAGCCGTAGGTCCAATAGAGCGTCACAGAGTCCAATCAGACTTATCACCCACATCATTCCCAAACTGTAAAGGGGCAACTCAGCTCCAGGCACAGTGGGATGTGGTGTTGTAGTAGTCATATTAGACAAGAGACCCACGGTTTAAAGTGGATTCCGAACTGCTACAAACATCCGAACTGGCACCGACCGCCACCGTGCGCCAGAGCGCTAGTCACTCGACTATCAGGCAGCAAGACGCATATCAAGTTGAAATTGTTCCAAATGGGATACCTATATCAAATTGGACTTCTTCCAAATGGGGCTATATCAACTTGGACTTGGCGGCCTGATGGCAAACTGGCTAGCGCTCTGGCCGTTGGTACCGAAGGCTTCAGGTTCGAATTCTGGCAGTGGCATGGATGTTTGTGTGGGGTTCGGAACCCACATTAAACTGTAGATCCCTGTTTAGCATAAAGTGCGCATAAGATGACCGTAGAGTGATAAACTAAACCTCCTTGGACTTTAGACTTCGACTCCAATCAAAACGTATATCAGGTTGGGTTCACTCTAAAGTAGACGCATACTTTATGAACAGCATGCATACTTTAAACAAATCTTATTGTTGCAATTAAAAAAGAAAAGAAAAAAATGAAACAAACATGAATTGAAAGAGTTTTTTATGACTGCTTCATTAGTAGGTTCATGATTCACTTATTATTGGGGTTTTTTGTGATTTTTTTTTCCCTTGTTAAAATGGCTGGCATGGCTTTTTAAAAGCGCGGCAATGATCTCGAGTTTTTCAACGTGTCTCCTCCTTTTACAATTATGTCCATCGCCATTTTATTTTATGTCAGTGATTGTAACGCAGTGGATCAACTATTTAAATTAACACTGTTCTAAAAGAAAATAAAGATCCTTATGCTACAACATTTTTTTCTTGGTGGATGATTTAGATTGTACATTTTTTTTTCAAACATTATATATTTTTTTTGTTCAAATGGCAAACAGACAGTTTCCTTTGATGGCTTACGACAAGCGCTGCACTGACATTACTCACTTACACTAACCAGGAGGGTGCGTGTGGCTTGAAGATAAGCCACGGACGCGGAGTAACACTACCCCCGCAACGCTCTACAGTCCTGTTAGAACGGGACCTACGGTTTAAAGTGGATTCCGAAACACTACAAACATCCATGGCACCGTCGGGACTCCAACCCGAAACCCGTAATACCGAGAGCCAGAGCGCTTGCCACTCGGCCATTCAGGTCCCACTTTTAACATTCCAGTGATGATAACGTCGTGGATCAACTGTTTAAATTGACTTTGATCTAAAGGAAAACAAAAATCCTTATACTGCAACATTTTTTTTTTTTTTTTTTTTCTCTCCTTGATGGATAATGTTGTTTGTACATTTTTTCACATTTTTAGCATAATATTTATCATTAAGTTAGCACTATTTTATATTGGGATCGAAACAAAAAATTTTTTTTTGTCTTCAAATCGTGAGCCGCAAGATTCTTTATCTGACGAGGGGCCTGATGGCCGAGCGGCTAGCATCTTAATCAGTTTTGCATTTGTATTCTACGAAGTATTTACAATATTAGAATTTTTAGAGTATGCATATGTTATGCATCCTTTAAATCAATTTTTTTAACAATTTCTGAAATTTAATTAATTAATCCTAAGTGATTGATTGTTGGGACATATGACCAGCGCTCTGGCGGTCGGTGCTACAGGCTTCGGGTTCGAGTCCCGGCGATGCCATGGATGTTTGTAGTGGTTTGGAATCCACTTTAAACAGTAGGTCCCGGTCTATTAGGATCATAGAGCATTGGGGAGTAGTGTGACTCACGCCCGTAGCCTATCTTCAAGCTACACGTGCCCCTTGAGTAGTGGTAAGTGAGTAACGTCGGTGCAGCGCTTGCTTATGGCATAAAGATAACTGTCTCAGTGTTTGCCAGCTGCATTAGAACAACAAATCTTTTGAGAGATTTATTTAGGCTTATTTTAAAACATTTTTTTATCATTATTTATTTTTTTTTCCCTATTTAATAACAGTCTCATGTCAGTTATTATCACGTCGTGGCTATTACTACTATACCACACCACATCACTGTGCCTAGAGCTGAGTTGTCCTTATACAGTTTGGAAATGATGTGGGGTAGAAGTATGATTTAACATTCTGTGATGTGACGTTCTATGCTGATGTAACGCTCTACGGTCATATGAGATCGGCATCTAGGGCTTAAAGTGGATTCCGAACCACTCAAACATCCATGGCATCATCGGGATTGGAACCGAAACCTGGGTACCGAGCACTAGTCACTCGTCCATCAGGCCCCTGTCACGTCGTGGCTCAACTGTTTAAATTAACTCTAATTAAAAAAAAACAAAAATCCTTATACAACAAGCGGCCTGGTGGCCAATTGCCTAGTGCTATGGCCTTTGGTATCATAGGTTCGAATCCTGACGATGGCGTGAATGTGTGTAAGTGAACAGAAAATGACCTGTAGAGCGACAAACTAAACCTTATACTGAAACATTTTTACCTTTTCTATTCTTGATGGATTACTTAGATTGCACATTATTTTCACACTTAAAAATATGAAAATAATGTTAACAATGATTATTATCGTTAGCACTATTAAGTTAATAATTATCGTTAAGTTATCATTATTAGTTAAAAATTACCGTTAAGTTAGCACTATTGTTAATAATTATCGTTAAGTTAGCAATATTTTATACAGGGATCGAAACAAATTTATTTTGTCTTCAAATCGTGAGCCGCAAGATTCTTTGACTGATGAGGTGCCTGATGGCCGAGCGGCTAGCATCAGTTTTGCAAAAGTTTGGTATTTATATTCTATGCACTATTTTCAATATTAGAATTGGTAGAATATGCATACGTTATGCATTTTCAAATTTTTTTTGACAATTTTTAAAATTTAATTAATTAATCCAAAGTGATTGTTTGTTGGGGCGTGATGGCGTAGTTCGCTGGAGCTCTTGCGCTCCGGTAGTAAAGGTTTTCGGTTCGAGTCCCGGGGTGCCATGGATGTTTGTAGTGGTTCGGAATCCACTTTTAAACCATAGTTTCCGGCCTAATAGGATCGTAGAGCGGTTTTTTTTTCCTAATGCAGCTGGCAAACACTTAGACAGCTGTCTTGGATGCCTCAAGGCAGGCGCCGCACCGATGTTACTCACTTAGCACTAATCCAGGGGCCACGTGTAGCTTGAAGATAAGCTACTGATGCTGAGTAACAATAACTCCGCAACGCTCTACGATCCTGTTAGACCGGAAACTATGGTTTAAAGTGGATTCCGAAACACTCGAAACATCCATGGCACCGCCGGGACTTGAATCCGAAACATGTGATAACGAGTGGCAGAGTGCTAGCCACTCAACCATCCAGGCCCCGGATCATGGAGTCGTGGAGATAGTGTGACTGGTGTCAGTCGCCTATCTTCAAGGATTAGGGCCCCTGGATTAGTGCTAAGTGAGCAATGTCGGTTGCAGCCCTTGCTTATGGAATGAGGATTAACTGTCTCTGTATAAAAAAAAAAAGGTTCTTTATTTCCTCTACTTTGGCGCAAACCTCTGAATGTACTGGCGATTATGCACGTATTAATTACCTCCAGTGAAAATGCCAAAGACCTCTCTCTGTCCTAAATATTTTAAATTCATTCCTTATAACTGCCTGGATGAAAAAAAGTTCGCTTTTCTCCTAAGCTATTTTTTCTACTAATTTGACCTTTGCTCATTCTGCTTTATTACATGCATGCATTTTTGAAATGTTTGTTATTTTTCATTTTATAATTTTATTAAATAAATAATTCTGTTTTTTAAAAAAAAAGGGCGTTTAATTATCTCTTTTGCTTATTAACTCAAAGGGCATGAGACCACCGCTATGTTTCAAAATCATTCAATGAAGGAGCTACGCGGCCAAGGATCTCCGTAATAATCTACAATACGTAGGTAAGTAAAAATGCCTGGCACTGAACAACCCATACAAACACTGACAGAATTCCTCTGTTTAACGCCATCCAAAAACGCGACTCTGTTCCTATTTGTTGAATCATCCCATACGCCCACGCATTAGCCAGCTCTCTTCATTACCGCGCCTCCCTCGTAAAACAGCACTTTTAATTACGGCCGAATCCTGAAACATCGCTGCCTGCGCTCCCTGGGGAAGGACGCACCGCAGCACCTGTTGTCCTTCCCCTGGCCGGCACACCCGCTCGTTAAGGGAAGGGGGAGGAGAGCGATGGAATCCGCCCCCCCCGGGGCTGCTCCTTGCGTGCCACCTACACCGGCGAAAGTCGGCTTCTGCAGCATTGCTGAGAAAAATATTCTTGGATTTTTTAATGCGATGGGCTAATGGGTTTCCGAACTAGGAGTTTGGTTTTCGCTTGGCTTGTCGCTATGCGGTCATTTTGTGTACACTTTAGGCTCATTAGACCCGGATCTACAGTTTAAAGTGGATTCCGAACCCTCACAAATATCCATGGCACCGCCAGGACTCGAACCTGAAGCCTGTGTTACCAAAGGCCAAAGCACAAGCCAATTGGTCCTCACACCGCGCCGAACTATTGGAACTAGATTCAAACCCAAACGGTTTGGTTTGGTTTGATTTGTCGCTCGACGGTCATCTTGTGCACATGTTAGGCTAAACAGATCGGGACCTACAGTTTAAATTGAATTCCGAGTCACTTCAAACATCCATGGCACCGCCGGGACTCGAGCGCCAGAGCGGCCATTCTGCCCCCCAAAGCGTATTGGAGTGAAACCGTTTTGCATGAGTTTCGTTACAGAAACAGCGTTGTATTTATGTTAAAGCGATATCCCACAATTTTTGAACCGTGCTACAACGAAACAGTGCTATACCAATACCGTCTTATAAGAAACTTACTCCAAATCGTATTAGTTTTGTATGAGTGTCGTTACAAAGAGGAGTTATAAACCGCTTTGTACTACTGTGCCCAAAAAGTAAGACCAATTACTTTTTTTTTTTTTTTCAAAAACTCTTTATTTATTCTTCCTCTCCTTCCGTTGAATCTCTTCAATCGACTCAAAACGGTGTCCCGGGGGTCTTTTGAGTTTAGGGAATAGTTAAATTGGTGTGAATACGCTGGTTGTGGAACGATATGAGTTTGAGGCCCAAATTGAATGGACCGATCCTTTTAAAATTCCAACATCCTCAGCAAGGTCTCTAATTGTAAATCGACGGTTTGCAAGCATCCAATTTTTAAATTTTTGGACGTGAGCTTCGTCGGTTGAGGTGGAGGGTCGACCCGAGGGCTCTTCGTCTTCAACGCCTTCTCTGCCTTCTTGGAAATGTTTATACCACTTCTAAAGATTTCTTTCCGATATAAGAATGCTCCCCGAATGCCTTCTGCAACATTCTGTACGTTTCCGCAAACAAAATTGAATGCAAGTTCTTTGCTCAATGAATTCAGACATTTCAAGAATCGCCGGAATCCGTTTCAGCGTCTCACAAAGCCAAGCGTAACTCAAACACTCATGAATATTTAGACGTCGAATTTCACACAGATGTCAAGAACAGTGCCAGCAACCTAATAAAGAAAAAAAATTGAAATTCCATAAGCCCCGGGAATTTTAAATTGGAAATGGGTCTTACCTTTTGGACACAGTAGTATGAATATGAAGTATAAGGAGTTATAAACGTATAATAGAGTAATAAATGAGTATAAAGAGTTATATCACAACTGTGCTACAGAAAAACCGTATTATATCAATGTCGTGTTATAAAGAAGCGATCATCAACCCGACCATGCTCGTCCAACAAACAATTTCTGAAACGTCAACCTGATATTCTTCAAGGAATAGCCCAAAACGAAATAGAACAGCGTCACGCCATCTTACTATACCACAGCAAAAAGAACGCCCCCTCTCTCTTTTCAATTCCTTTCGTCCGGCAGCGAAAAGATCAGAAGGCGTCTCGTGACCACTGTCCATTAGGACACCCTCCCGGAATGACGGACTGTCCGGCCCCATTACGGCTATTAAGTCATCTCGTGTCTTCTGTGTCCGGGAAAGTGCCTTTCTGTTGGCTCAGCATGCGTTAACAGGGTGTTTCGGGGAAGGTAAGTGTTTTTGGGGGGTGGAGGGGGGTCACTTAAGAATCGTTTGGCGTCATTCCGCTTAAAGGAGATGAAATATTTAAGGTAGCGTTGCCCGGGGTGATGGGAGAAATGTTTTTTTTTTTTCCCAAGAAGAAAATTCAATCGCATCTCCGTTTGTGAAATGTCCTGGATATCAATGATGTCCTCAAAAGGTGAATCGATGTCTTGCGGAATATCGATATTGGCATAGCTGATCTTTTACTTTTTTTAAAGTTATCGTAGTATGTGGTGATACCAAAAACAAAGTGATGTAGTTCATAAGTTAAAGAAATTAATTCATAATGACATAAATTTATTTTTGGTGAAATAGCACGTTTGTGCATCCCTCACTTTAGATAAATACAGGTAAGTTCTGTATAAAACGGCATTCCTCCAACATACTTCAAGAATTTGAAAAATACCTTTACACGGTTTTCAAACTTGAGTACGTTTCAAGTTTCTTGGAAAATCTTTACTATAATACATTATTCACATAATGCATTTTCCCACTTGTCTTCTGGAATGCCCCTACAATATGAATTCCTCTTATAACACAAAGTAGTTGTGAAGTTGTAATGTTGTAACATAAAAGTGCAATATCGTGCTGTACTTCGCACTTTTCAAGTTTACCTCCATGCAACTAGCTTTCACACTCCCTGTTTCATGTTCCCTGGGAAACCTCATTATAATACGTTATTCATATAATACATTTTCCCACTTTACTTCTGAAAGACGCGCTACAACATTGTTTTCTTTTATAACATAAAAGTTAAAAATGTATCTCTATAACATGAAAATAAGTTGTTCGTAACAACATGATTTCGCAATTTAACGCCTTGGAAGTTTTCTGGAAAACCTCTTTATAACACACAGAACATAGAACTCGGTTTCGCACTTCAAAGAGTTTCATGTTTCCTGAAAAACCTCATTATAAAACTTTTATTCAAATAATACTTTTCTCACTTTCAACACGGTTTTCCCTTTTAAAAACAAAAAAATTAAAATTAATTTTTATAACATGAAAAAAATTCTTCTACAACACGATTTCGCACTTTACCTCTTTTCTAAGATTTCCAGAAATTCTTATTATAACATGTTACCCAATGCAACAGGAGTTTACTCATACAAGGATTGAGAAACAAAAAAAAATTAATTAATAATAGATTAAAATTTTTAATTTTATTATTCAGATGCCAATTGGTCAGATTTAAGAAAAAGGAATGAAAAAAAAAAAAAAAAAAAGAAAAGAAAAGAAAAACATGGTTTGGACATAGGTTGATGTACCACAAAAAGTAATCATTCTACAGTATGGTGCGATTGTTATGGCACAATCGTTTAACAGTTTTGGTCATGATCAAAATTTCTCAGTGCAAAAAATCCTAAAATAGAACTTACGATATTGAACACAAAAATGAACCAATATACTCCAATTTAGGAGGAGATGCAATATACCAATATTGCATCTCCTCGTCCATGCAACGTAGTATCTCCCGAACCATCCAGCCGTGGCTGGTTGATGTAGATATCTCTTCTTCTGAGATTTCAGGACTGGCAATGGATCCTTGGCTCTTTTTCAGGTGAACGTACATCAAGAATAAGTGATTAGGAGGAACCACTCATCAGTGAAGAACAGCTAGAATTCATCAATGAACATACTGGTCATAAATAAATGTCTTCTGAGCAATGTTAAACGGAGTGTCCTATGCACAAGAGCTCACACTGTATATCTTCTTGCAAATGAACCTCTCTCCTGTAGCCTTCTGAAAGCCGTAATTCTTCAAACTCGATTTTCTGTAGCCCGTATGAAGGTCACCATAGAGATGAGTAGATATTGTACACCTGTTTGACTCGCTGTGAGAGATAAATGGCAATTTTTGATTTTCATTGGTCTTCATGGTTCTCGGGGAGATTGTCCTGTTTGACTCACTGCAAGAGATTAATGACAATTTTTATTGGTCAACGTGATCCTCGTGGAGATTGTCCTGTTTGACTCATTGTGAGAGATAAATGACATATTTTATTGGACCTCGTTGAGATCGTGGATATTTTATTCCTGTTTGACTCGCTGTAAGAGATAAATGACGACTTTAGTTGGTCATTGTGACTCTCGTGGATATCGAGGGAGATTGTTCTGTTTGATTCGCTGTGAGAGATAAATGACGATTTTTATTAGTTCACGTGGATATTGTCCTGTTCGGAATTGAATGGGATTGTTGTGAACGAAATCAGTTCTGAACGAGATTGCCGTGAATGGAATCTGTCCTAAGCAAATATTGCCCTGAACGAATTTTGAACGAGTGTGTCCTGGATGAGGCATATATTAAATGATTCTGAATGAGACAGAGAATGAGACACATCTTAAACAAAACGAATCTGAGACACATCTGAATGAATCTTAAACAAGATTACCGATAAGATAGGCATAGTGACTGGACATGTAAACGTCTCTGATCAACACATATATAAGCCATTATCCCTAAAATTTCCCCCAGAATGCAATATTTTTCCTTCGTTGCTCATTGGTAGATTACTTGTTATAAATGATTATGTGTTACAAGGCGTTATAAGTTAGAACTTGTTATGATTTCGTGTTACAAGTGGAACACGACCATAAAAGATAATATGTATCTTATAGAAAGTGGGCAATACAATATAAGCTCGATAAAAAAAAAAAAAAAATGCAGAGGAAAAAAAAAAAAAAAAAGAAAAGAATCTTTCCCCCCATCCATCCAGGATTTTTTTTTTCCCCTGTCAAAACATTCCTGGGACATGAAATGTAACCGAGAAAAGCGTCCTCTGCGAGGGTTGCCATGGCGACAGAGGACACAAACAAGACGCCATTAGGTTGAAGGCACCTGCGAAAATGTCTCCGGCATTCATCTTACGTGAATTATCGGCTTTTCCTTCAAGGAAATCGGTTTCCGATACTCGGCCGAACTGAAGTGAAGAAGGGTCAACTGGGATTCCATTCCTCCACCCCCCTTCCATCTGCAAAAAAGGGAGGGACAGGAATGCGGGGAGCACACCTGCCTCAAAAGTACAGCATTGGTATGTTTGAGACATATTCGGCAATTAAATGGATTGAAAAAAAAATCATTACCAAAAACACTTGATGCACAGATTGGGAAAACTATTATGTGTAAAAAAAAATTGTGACATCTTCTTAAAAATAAATTCTTAATTTTTTCTGAAAATGACCTTTTTAGGATGAAATTTCTTTATGAATTCAATATATTTTTTATTTAGATTAGATATCAATATCATAAATTTAGTTCTTTGATTAACTTGTCCGAGATAACGTGGATTCCAAATTACTCACAAACAACCATGCCGAGCCTGGATTCGAGCCTGAAACCTGTGGTACCAAAGGCCAGAGGCTGCAAATGCAAAGATGTATGTATTTGATATCCATTATGTCATCGCCAGGTCGGATGACAAATTGAGAAAAAGTTCAACCAACAGGTGATCGGTTGTTGTACCTTTCTTATACTAGTTATTGTCGCCATTGTAGGGTGTGTGTATGTATGCCTGCATATGAAGGATAGTTCTTTTGAGCACCATACCAATATAAATGCCGAGTTATATAATTGCCATCTCTGCTGCAATGAACGCTCTTTTCCTAGTCGCTAGATATGATGTACTCTTTTTTTTATATATAATAATTCCTTCTACTTTTCTCTTGTTAATAATTCCTTGAAAGACTTGTTGGTAATTTTTTCCTCAGAAAATTGATAATTAACTTTGATGTCCTGGAGTCCTGTGATCAGAAATGGGATGTTATTATTGTCGTGGAATTGTTAGACTTTATTGTTATTGTCTTCTTCTTCAGCCAACGCCTGTCAGTGTCCTTCTTGGCCATTCGATGCCATGCCGTCCAGTAAAGATTTGCCATCTCCTCGTAGCTTCTGTCGTGGTCGAAATCGTCAGTGCACTGTAAGATGAGAGGTGGTCTGCAGTGTCATTAGAGTCGGAGCAAAGTTTGCAGGTTGGCGAGTCAGCGACCCAAATGCGGCTAAGATGCTCTTGTAGGTAGTCAACCAAGGTGGCAACCACGACTCTCCTAGGGAGATCCTTCGGTATGTTGAGGTTCTCCTACCTTTTACCCTTGGAGGTCTGATTTCTTGCATTATTGACATAATTGGTCACAGTTCTGTTAATGAGCTAGTATTGTAGGTGAGAGGTCGATCTGGCTGGTTCCTATTGCATCCTTGATTGGCTACATCTACCCTACCTTTTGGTTTCGTTTATTGTCGTGGAATCGTTACACCTTATTATTATTGTCGTGGAATTGTTAAGGTTTGTTCCCACCGAGGAGTGAGGCGTTGAAGCGGTAAGCGTTGACCAATCACTAGCCTCATTGCATTCGCCTGAAACCGGTTGAAATCCATCGCTTCGAGTTGACCAACTCTCAAATGCTACCCGCGTCATGTGGCTTGGATTCAGCCAATAGTAGATCTGCCATGTAGTAGAAGTAACTGGAACTTCACTAGGCGTAAGCTATTTCTGAAGCTTCGGTGTGAACGGGTCGAAAGAATTTTCTTTCCCTGCCGCATGATGCGTCGCCGCCTCACGCCTCGGTGGGAACGAGCCTTTACACATTATTATTATTGTCGTGGAATTGTTAGACTTGCTTATTGTTAGACCTTACTTACTTATTGTTGGACCTTATTAAAGAATTATTTACCCTACTTAAGTCACCAAATTCATTGCATTTATGCTCATCAGTTACTGCCTTTTCAAATACTATAATTTTTGCTACTTCCACCTTAGTGACCTAGACCAGGGGGTCGGCAACCTTTGCGTCAGAAGAGTCAAAAATTACAATTTACAAAAATTTCAAAGTTTTTAAAGAGCCACAAAATTTTTTTTTCTTGACAACAATAAATAGTACTGACATAAATAAAGTTTTTTGATAAAAAAAACCTAATCTATTTATTCACAAGAAAAAAAAATATCTATTTATTCATATATTAGTAGTGTTTTTCACAACAAATTAGATAATATATATATGGCATTATTAGATAATTACTTATTATTTAAGTAAAAAATTATAACAATTAAACATTTACTTACAACACTAACTTGTACTTCAATAACAAACAATTGAGCAAACAAAAAAAGGGAGCGATGGCTTTGCCATGGTTTTAGAAAGTTTCGATAAATTTGGCTCATGTTGTTTTAAGTTTCAAACACGACTCTAAATTTTCATTTGTTAGTTGGCTTCTTACTTTACTTTTAATTATATTCATGTAAGAGAACGCTTGCTCGCACGAACATGTCGATCCGAAGATAGTCAGCACCCAAATGCTAATTTCTTCACCTCACTGTAGCAATCTGGAAGACTATTCCATGCGTCGAATATAAGTGCCTCAACTCGCGGCATTTCTTTTAAAGCTGTCCACTTTTGTTGCGTACATGCATGTTTAAACGGTTTTTTTTTTTTTTTTTTTTTTTTGATAAAATAAATAATATTTGCGTATGGAACTGAAGAGCCGCAGCTTGACATCCAAAGAGCCGCATGTGGCTCGCTAGCCGCAAGTTGCCGACCCCTGACCTAGACCAACGATAGAAAAAAAGTGTGTATTGTTCGTCAAAAAAAAAATAATTCTGGATTCTATCGAATCCACACACGCCCAAAAATTTCTTGAGTACGAAACAAATTAAAAATCTTTTGACCCCACCTCCACCCCTATCCATTTCGAATGGAATCGAATCCATCTTGTCCGAAAATCAGACGAGAATTGACAGATCGTTTACGACGTCAAAGCCACTCACTCTCCCGGCAGACGATGTCCTTAATTCTTTTTCTTCAACGAGTTGCTTCCTGCGCGGTGGCAACAGAAAAACGGGGAATTGCCACTTTTTGCTAAATATACCGGGACCTACATTTTCACGTGGATTCCGAACTCCTCACAAACATCCATGCTACTACCAGAATTTGAACCTGAAGCCTGTGGCGCCAACAGCCAGAGCACTAGCCCATTGGCCATCAGGCCGCAGGTATGCATTTGGATGTCCATCATGTGGCAGTTACTCCATCGAAGAAGAAAAAGTGAAGCACAATACACTGAAGTGACAAAAGTCATGGGATAGCAATATGCAAATTTTCAGATAGCAGTAGCATCGAGTAGAACAGGTATAAATGCGCAGTGCTTTCGCAGAGCTTTCATTTCTGTTCAAGTTATTCATGTGAAGAGGTTTTGACGTGATGATGACCGCACGACGGAATTAACAGACTTTGAACGCGGAATGTTAGTTGGAGCTAGACGCATGGGTCATGCCCTTTCGGAAATCGTTAGGGAATTCAACATTCCCAGATCCACTGTGTCAAGAGTGTGCCGAGAGTATGACATTTCAGGCATAACATCCCACCATGGACAGCGCAGTGGTCGACCGCCTGCACTCAACGACCGAGACAGGCGACGTCTGCAAAGAGTCGTAAATTCTAACAGACAAGCAACACTGCGTCAAATAACCGCAGAAATCATGTGGGACGTACAAGGGACTTGTCTGTTAGAACTGTGCGGAGAAATTTGGCTTTCTTGGGCTATTCCAGCAGAAGACCGACTCGAGTGCCTTTACTGACAGAACGACATCGCTTGCAGCGACTCTCGTGGGCACGTGAGCATATCGGTTGGTCCCTAGATGAATGGAAAACCGTGGCCTGGTCCGATGAGTCACGATTTCAGTTGGTAAGAGCTGATGGTAGGGTTCGAGTGTGGCGCAGACCCCACGAAGAAGCCATGGACCCAAACTGTCAGCAAGGCACTGTTCAAGCTGGTGGTGGCTCCGTAATGGTGTGGGCTGTTTTTCATGGCCTGGACTTGGTCCTCTGGTGCGACTGGACCGAACATTGACTGGAAATGCTTATGTTCAGCTACTTGGAGATCACTTGCAGCCATTCATGGACTTCATGTACCCAAACAACGATGGGATTTTTATGGATGACAATGCGCCATGTCACCGGGCCACAACTGTTCGCGATTGGTTTGAAGAACATTCTGGACAATTCCAACGAATGATCTGGACACCTAGATCGCCCGACATGAATCCCATCGAGCATTTATGGGACATCATCGAGAGGTCTGTTCGTGCCCAAAATCCTGCACCATCAACGCTTTCAAAATTATGGACGTCTATCGAGACAACATGGCTCAATATTCCTGCAGAAGACTTCCAACGACTTGTTGAGTCCATGCCACGTCGAGTTGCTGCACTTCGCCGGGCGAAAGGAGGGTCGACACGATATTAAGAGGCATCCCATGACTTTTGTCACTTCAGTGTATTAAAAGTATCGTTAAATTGATATTTAAGGAGCTTTGTTTAAAGAATAAATGAATACTTAACTCACGTTGTCTCGTTTCTTTTTCCAATATTTTTGCTTCGAATGGATGAATTCTTCAAATAATTTGACAATGATCAGATTCAATGGCCACTCGCTGACTTAGCATACCACTGGAGGATGTATGTTGTAATAACTGCTTTCAAAAACCAAGAGAGATTTTTAACAGCGTTTTTAAAGTGTCTGTTATAGGAAGCATGCCACCTGATTTGACCACCGTTATCTAATAAAAAAAAAAGAACATTAACTAAACACGGAAATTTCGACACATTGGATAAGACTATAACACATTGGATGTTGTCATTGTCGTGGAATTGTCAGACCCTATTTTGTGCATCAAAATCACCAAATTCATTTCATTTATGTTTATTAGCTAGGGGCCTTTTCAAATACTATAATTTTTGCTACTTCCACCTTAGTGACCAAGACCAATGAGAGAGAGTAAGTATAAATTCTTCTTCTTCTTCTTAAAATAAAAAAAAAGGGGAAAATCCCACTATCTTTCAGTATTACATTGTCATTCGTGGATTTATTCGAATCGACACATGGACAGAAAACTTACGAAACAAATGAAAATCTTTTGACCCCCACCTGCACCCCTATCCATTTCGAATGGAATCGAATCCATCTTGTCCGCAAATCAGACGAGAATTGACAGATCGTTTACGACGTCAAAGCCACTCACTCTCCCGGCAGACGATGTCCTTAATTCTTTTCTTTAACGAGTTGCTTCCCGTGCGGTGGCAACAGAGAAAACGGGGGAATTATCGGCCGACAATAAAAAGGAAGGAAGACAAATTCCATTTGAGATGGAAAGAAGCCATTAGGGAGGGTTGCGAAACCTAAACGATGTCCCCTTTTTTGTTCCATTCCGCGAAGTAGGGTCACGCGATGGACATTATCACGTAAGGATGACGTCGTCACGACAATGTTCGAACGTTCGATGGTCACACGATCACAGTGTTCTCTTACCCCCGTGTATGCGTGCATTCTCGCGTACAGAGACACTCGAAAGCCATTACTCAAAAGATCCCCCTTTTTTTTTTTTCTTCTTCTCCTCGGGGCTTTTAGCTGTAACCGTATCTCACGAGTGAGGGAGGGCTTGTTTTGCGGTTACGGTATTGTGGACAGTCCTTTTGTGTGGGGTTGTAATTCGGGATTTTTGTAGATTAAGAGGGACAATGATCGTACGTTCCACTAATGATGTACGATAAAAAGGTTATTGAGTATTAAACTTAAAGTAGGTGGGTTTTTCTACCAAAAGGCATTTATTTCATTAAAAAATACTTTGTACTGTGCACATTTTAAATGACGAAAGTCATCCTGTATATGGATCAACTTATCTTACAGAAAACATAGGTACTTTTCGTCAGGTGGGTGAAAACGATCCATCGCCAAATACCGCTTTAAATGCCTCATTTAATTCCTTGTTAATACTTCCTTGCGACACGATCGAGTATTGGATGTTGTTATTATCGTGAAATAGTTAGACCTTACTAAATTGTTGAATATTATTGCTATTGTTAGACCTTATTTATTTTTTGTTGACCTTACTTAAAGAATTGTTTACACTACTTAACTCAACGAATTAATTGTATTTATGTTTATTAGTTGGGCCTGAATGGTCGAGTGGCTAGCGCTCAGACGCTCGATACCCCAGGTTTCGGGTTCGATTGGCGGCGGATGTTTGTAGTGGTTCGCAATCCATCTTAAAATCGTAGGTCCCGGTGTATCAAGATCCTAGAGCGTTGCAGGGGTATTGCTACCCCCGCACCACTGCTACCTCCTGGGTAGTGCTGAGTGAGTAACGTCGGTGCAGTGCTTGCCTTAAGGCATCAAAGACAACTATCTAAGTTTTTGCCAGCTCCATTAGTACCAAAAAATTTAACTTAAAGCAGGTGGGTTTTTCCCTTCCAAAAAGGTATTTATTTCATTAAAAAACACTGCACATTTACATGTATAAGCGAACATTTTAAATGACGGAATCAACTCATCTCGCAAGAAACATAGGTACTTTTCCATTAGACTGGCGAAAACGATCCATCACCAAATGCGGCATGGTGACCAAGTAGCTAGCGCACTGGCTATTGATACCACAGGCTACAAATTGGAAACCTGGCGATGGCATAAATGTTTGTTAGTGGTTCTGAATCCGCGTTAAACTGTAGGGCCCGGTCTGTTTAGCCTAAAATGTGCATAAGATGACCGTAGAGCGGCAAACCAAATCTCCTTGACTTTGGACTTGAACTCCATTCAAGACGTATATCAAGTTGGATTTATTCCAAAGGTTCCGGTAATAACTGTAGGTCCCGGTCTAATATATAATCCAAAACCAAGAAAGCCTTATCGTTGGAAGAAGAGGTTACGAAGAAGGGGTTAGGAAGATGGGAAGGCCTGGATGGCACCCCCTGGGGAAATCGTTCAAAATTTCGGTATTCGATAAATTTGCTGCATATTTGGTTCGGTTTGGTTTGTCACTCTACGGTCATATTTTGCACAGTAAGGCTAACCGCCAGGATTCGACACAAAACGTTGTTGAACATTTGAGGCCATGTGACAAATATGTTGCATATTCTGCATTATCTAAGTTGCAGCCAGTTGCACTACACCCGATTTGTGCCACTACTATTCCAGATACAATTGACAAGATACAATTAAACTAAACTAAAGTAAACCATCGCCAAATATCGTTCGATATAGTACGTATTTATTTCTGTAGTTAATATTTCTTAACCTTACAAAAAAAGTAATTCTAAATCAAATGTGTTATTCATTTTACGAAATTAAGTTGCTTTAGCGGGACTGAATGGCCGATTGTCTAGCGCTCTGGCGTCCGATGCCACAGGTATCGGGTTAGAATCCCGGCGGTGCCATGGCTGTTTGTAGTGGTTCGGAGTCCACTTTGAACCGTAGGTCCCTGTCTCATGTGATCTTAGAGCGTCACAGAGCCCAGTCAGACTTGTCCCCCACATCATTTCCAAATTGTAAAGGTTCCAGTTGCATCTTTCAGAAATGAGGAGATTATATATAGATAATGATAATATGAATGAGTGTTTCGCATCGACAATCTCACTGTAGGGTGGAAAGAGTTTTATGTGTTTTCTTTCATATCATACGTGGTATCATTATCCATACTATCATACATGGTTATGTATCATCTTCAATATCATACTAGTGAAGGTCCTCCTAGAAGGCATTATTCGCTCTTCTATCTGATCATGTTATACTATTTGGAACAGGAAGTTTTAGATAGATAGAAGGAAATTCTTAATTCGAAATAAATACTCTTTAAACTGAAATTGAAATTAGATTAAATGATTAAGCTATGAGAATTTTTAAGTAATAAAAAACTTAAATATACAAATTGATGTATCATGTAGAAAGCATGAATACTTGTATAATGCACAAAAAGTTACACAAATCGATGCACCATATAGAATTTTTGTTTTTTATCTAGAATTATTATATAAAAATCGATCTTATCTATTATCTTTTTATCTATAAATCGATGCATTATATTAGAATTTTTTTTTTTTTTTTTATTACAAGAAATACATTATTATGTATTCCTTGTAATAAAAAAAAAAGATACCTTAATGGTCGCGTGCAACTGTTAAGTACTAATAAAGCATCTACTTGACTTGACCTGACTTAACTAGATGCTTTGAGATATATTTTAGCTGCTGCTGCTGCTTTATCTCAATTTATCCAAATGCTATTAAAATGTAACAGCATTTAATAGCAGAAATATTTCGACTTTTTGTCAAATACTTTTATTTTAGTATTTGACAAAAGTTGAAATGAAACCTTTTAAAGAAATTACTCTACAACTCAATATTCGTAGCCCGCACTTTCAGCAACCAAAATAAAATGAATATGATGGGTAAATTTGAAAAGAAAAAAATGGATAAAACTGCAGATAAAATAGGCCATAATATATTAACAGTTGAACGATGATTAGGGCATATGAAGTACAATTAGTAATTGAAATAAAAAGTGCAAAAAAATTAATAACTCCAGAAAAAATACGTGGGGTACCCCATAGCTTACAGGCTCATGAGACTTATCGTAGAAATTAAAAAAATCGCTGTTGTGTTATAATAAGCATCCTCTGATATATCATATAACCATGAGTAAGAAAGAACTTATATCCGAAAGCGCTCTGTAGTTTGTTTCGTGCTGTTACATATTTTATGCATTGAAATAAAATGTGTTCCACTGTTTCCGGAGTTTTGCTGATCGAGCATAATGAAGATGAAGTCAGGCCAAAGCTATGGAGTTTAGAATTTGTGGGATTTGTCTTTGTGCGAAACCTGGATAGAAGAATGTCTTCTTTTCGGTGAGTAAGAATATTTCTATGGTTTTGTTTTGTTTGTAGCTCCACGGCCATTTTATGCACACTTTAATCTAAACAGACCGGGACCTACAGTTTAACGTGAATTCTGAACCACCAGTAAACATCTATGCCACCGCCAGGATCCGAACCTGAAGCCTTTTGGAATATTTCTATGAGAAGGTTTAATACTATTCAAATGACTGAATTCCTGAGCAAATTTTCCACCCATCCATTACATTTAGCTGTGCTTTCTTTTTTTTTGAAATATGAGATCTTTCGGTGATATTCAATAAAATATTTTTATATCTACTGCAGATTTCGCCAGAGTCGATTAATTCATTCTCTGTAATACCAGCATGTCCTGGTGACCAGATGAATTCAATGGATAAAATGCTATTGTAAAAATTTTGAAGTTTATTGTCAAGAAACTGCCGGGTTCTTCAGAGACCTATTAATACCTCAAAATTAACTTGACAGTGGAAATTGAAAATTTTGACAATGGAAATATTCCTATGCAGAAAGGAATTAAAATACAAAATTTATATCAAATTAGATTGTTTTAAAATTAACATAATAAAAATACATTTCTTGTAACTGAAAAAAAAAAAATCAATAGATATAATAAAAATTTACCTTAACGGTTACGCGTATCTATTAAATACAGATGGCGCCTGATTGCCAGTTGGCTGGCGCTCTAGCCGCTGGTATGACAGGCTTCAGCTTCGAATCCTGGCGGTGGCATGGATGCTTGTGAGGTGTTCAGAATCCATGTTAAACTGTAGGTTCCGGTCTAATCAGTCCAAAGTGTGCACAAAATGACCGTCGAGAGACAAATCAAACCACTGAATAAGAAGAAGAAGCATAATTATAACTTTTTTTTTTATGTGAGTTACCTATATATGTTATTTATCGTAAGTTTTTAGGAGAAATCTCATATCATTAATGTCAGTAATTGTTTCTTAATTGATCGTTACATGAAAACATCTGATTATTATTACGTATGATTTCTTATTTACATCTAATTATTATTTTGTACAGCGATAAACCAAACCAACACAAATAAAAATGATGGATCTGCAGTGACCTGTTAATTCCTCAAAATTCAAATTATGACTGAAAATAATTATAAGTGAGCAGGTGGAATAAAGATCATTCATAGCACCTTCTATCTAAAAATATATAACTAACATCAATTTTAGTGTATCTACCACATAGGCATGACCTCTGGAAGGTAAATATTTATCGCAATAGTTGGAAATAACAGGATTTATTTTATGTTTGTATACAACATTAAAATAGAATTTTTTTTTTTTTTTGAACCTTACTTCATTTACCACAAGCATATAATAAAATACTATCTCAAGTAACGACAATAGTGTTGTGACTGTAATTATCCTGTTGTGTGTGGGTAAGAGGTATTTCCTTTATTTTTTGTATGAATCCAGGAATGGTAGATAACCCCTCCCGGTCACACGGTCAGGTCCAAAAGAACCGGTCGGTTTTGGTGGGATATCCTTTTTTGGAGTTTTTGCGGGAAAAAAGGAAGACCCGTTGAAAGCAGAGCGAACGATCTGCGACAGTGCGTGAGCCTGGTACACAATTTTTGCTGCGAGAATGGCTACTTGGATAATTTATAACATATATCTATGTCCATCTTTGAATTTGCGGGGAGCATTCTTTTTGTTAAAAGGTTTTGAGGCTACTGGTAAATCACTGCCTACACACTCATGGGGATATTTCATTTGAGGTATGCGTAATATTATGATTGCTTCTCTATAAACATTTTTATTTAGTCTGTTTTAAGTGCCAATGTAAAAATCCTAAATTTGATTGTAATTGTATATATTAGTATTCATTAAAAGTAAAAGGAAAATAGTTGTTTGTTTCAGTATTCATTTTCGTATTTTTATTAATTGTTTTTTATATTAATGTTAAATTATTTGGCCATCCTACGAGTATACGTAGACTAACGGCATCATTTCTATGTCGGTTTTAACAAATAGTATCCATACAGAAGTACAAGCCAGTAATCGAGCATTTTACGCTAATAAAAAGTTATATAACAACAGATTTATTTTACTAAAAACAAAACTTTTGATTTATAAGAATCTAATAAGGCCGATTGTCATGTATGCTGGAGAAACGTGGACATTAAACGCTAAAAACTTCGATTACATCAAGGCCTTTGAGAGGAAAATTTTGAGAAACATTTCTGGACAAAGAATTGACAACAATATATGGATTAGAAGACCAGACAAAGGGATTGAAGACCTCATTAAAAATAAAAACATTGTGAGATGCATCCAATCCCAAAGAATCCGCTGGATCGGACATGCACATCGCAGAGATGAGGGAAGCATGGTTGAAAGGATTATGTTATGCAAATTGTTTAACAATAGGAAGACCAAGGGGAAGGTGGAGTGAGGGTGTCGAAGAGGACCTTGGACAACTGGAAGAGATTGGCATTGGAACGAGACAGATGGAGAGCTGTTGTGTTGAAGGCTCAAACCTGTATAAGTTGTAATTGAAAATATAACAAAATTTGTTGTAAAAAAAATAAAACACATTAGCTTTATAAAATTGAATTTTTTCTTTTTTATACAATTACTTGTTTTTTAAACGTCTTTTTTCAATTCCTTTTTTCACACTCTATATATATCTTGTTGATTTTAAATTTCAATCCACTAAAGTTCAAATACACTTTTTTTAAACTTGTAGTGGATGACACTGATGTTAATACTTTCAAATATTTTTTTCAAAAAAAATGATCAAATATTGATATTTGCTTTTCAAATATTGACATTCCTTAAATTTAATTAATTAATTTGTTAATTGCATGATATGAAAATTTCAACTTTATTTATAAAAGCCAATAGAGTGAAAAAAGCCAACATTTTTATATTACTTGTTTCGTTGTTTTTTTCGCGTGTTCATACAAAAAAAAAAAAATCAAAAATTCATAATTTGTTAATTGCGATATGTAGCCGGAAAAGCCAACTATTATTTTTTTTTCTACAAATAAAAAAAATCAGAATTCTGTTCCATTTTTTTCTACCCATAAAAGAACACTATTTGCAATAAAACTTGCATAACTAAATACACTGCAACTGTAACCGTAACCAGGGCAACGCGATAATTTCCCAGAGCCTTGCAGTGATCGGTGATTATCACTGAACAATAAATTGGCCATATTTTAGCTCACAATCGATGGCAACAACAACAACGACGAAAAAAAAAGTTCGAAATTCTTTGTTATCCGTTATCGTTTGTTTTATTACCCCCTGGTGCGTGACGTGCGAACTGATGACATGACAAATTTTGTTTGCTCGCGGCCCGAGCATTTTAATGGAATTCTTGAACAATAGCCCGATCACATGAGGTTCTAATGGAACACTTTGGAACGATTTTCTTTTCTTCTTTGTTGTGTGTGGGCTTCCGAATGACAACACACGGTGTGGATCGTAATTTTTTTGTTCTTTAAATCGAATTTCATGTTGGGCAGATATCGATATTTCCTCAAACATCGATTGAGTTTGGATATCAGTGCAGCAACCTTCGAAAGAACTTGTCAAACGATCGGCCATTCGTCTCCTTTCATTTCGGTAGCTCTTCATAATAATACAGATATTCGCTCACCCCCCCCTCATGCCTTGGCGTGTGCCGTATCGTTTGACACAGCAGCGGAAGTTACCTGGAAGAGCGTCTTTCCGCACACCTGCCCTACAGGAAGCTCAAGTTAGCATTCGAAGCAGGGGGAATGTGTACAAAAACAAATGGGTTCAGACAAAGAAACGATATTCATTTAGTTTGAATGGCTCGTTTGTTGAAAGGTATGCACATAGGATCGGTACTATGCGCATAGAACATGTGTACGCATGTGCACATGGTCGCGGCAGTCACTTTTCTATATTTATTTGGATCAAATCTCTCTTTAGTGGAGAATACATTTATGTTGTTCTTTCTTTCTTGTTAGATCACGGACGATCTTGTGATCATTTCAAGAAACGAACAAACTTTGAAAGAAAGCTTTAAAGCAGGGGCGACCAACCCAAATGATCTCGTGGGCCACTTTGGAAATGCATCCCAACTCCGCGGGCTGCATATAAAATTATATGTCCCCCTATGAGATTGAGACCCACCATAGACTTTTTTTTGGAGTGAAAAATGGAAACAGAATGGGTTGTTATTGTGTTTACTATTATTCTTACATGTGAACATAGGTAATATAATAATAACGATACTAAACGCACATTGCAAAGAAATATAGAACACTCATAATGAAATATAAAAAATATATAAATATAAACGAAATAAAAATGAAAATCTTTAAGAAATATTTATTTTAATTTGATATTTGTTTCTTAGTAGTTTTTACTTGGCTTTTGCAAATCGATGCGGTCGCAGAATATAATTTAGTTTTTCTGCGGACTCATCACTGTAAACTCATCCATAAAATGGACACTATCTGTCCTACATTCGCAAGAATATTAGTTGAAAATCAAAGTGAATTTTTTCTCATAATTTCGGCAGTTCATTTTTGAATATAGTGATGCACACGTAATGTATTTTTTTAATACGAAACATGTTGCCCAAGTTGCATCAACAATTCATCTCAGCTCTGCTGATTAATAAATTAAATTTGTCTGGTTAGATTCAACTTGTTCTATTTCTAAGATGACGAAATTGTTTAGTATGGAATTCGTGACAATAGAACGCACGTATTCAGGTTTGTTCTCACGTACCGGTGATCATTGAGTTGCCTTCAGCTTGTGCACTTTGTTATATTATTCTTTTTCTCTGTTTTTATTGCAATTTTCATATTCCTATTCATTGCCTTCATATTCCTCTAGTCAATTACAATCCACTTGCAATCGCCTTTTTATAATTTCTAAGAATTACCCGTAGAGTAGTGATATAACAGAGCCTATGTCTATGGGCATGTCCTTTGACATAAACATGTGGATGGACATGTTCTATGTCCATGAACATGTTCTACGTTCTATCTTATTGTCCCATTCTATGTCCATGAACATGTTCTACGTTCTATCTTATTGTCCCATTCTATGTCCATGAACATGTTCTACGTTCTATCTTATTGTCCCATTCTATGTCCATGAACATGTTCTACGTTCTATCTTATTGTCCCATTCTATGTCCATGAACATGTCCATGTTCATCTTATTGTCCCATTCTATGTCCATGAACATGTTTACGTTCTATCTTATTGTCCCATTCTATGTCCATGAACATGTTCTACGTTCTATCTTATTGTCCCATTCTATGTCCATGAACATGTTCTACGTTCTATCTTATTGTCCCATTCTATGTCCATGAACATGTTTCTACGTTCTATCTTATTGTCCCATTCTATGTCCATGAACATGTTCTACGTTCTATCTTATTGTCCCATTCTATGTCCATGAACATGTTCTACGTTCTATCTTATTGTCCCATTCTATGTCCATGAACATGTTCTACGTTCTATCTTATTGTCCCATTCTATGTCCATGAACATGTTGTTCTATCTTATTGTCCCCCTTCTATGTCCATGAACATGTTCTACGTTCTATCTTATTGTCCCATTCTATGTCCATGAACATGTTCTACGTTCTATCTTATTGTCCCATTCTATGTCCATGAACATGTTTACGTTCTATCTTATTGTCCCATTCTATGTCCATGAACATGTTCTACGTTCTATCTTATTGTCCCATTCTATGTCCATGAACATTGTTGTCCCATTCTATGTCCATGAACATGTTCTACGTTCTATCTTGTTGTCCCATTCTATGTCCATGAACATGTTCTTATTGTCCCATTCTATGTCCATGAACATGTTCTACGTTCTATCTTATTGTCCCATTCTATGTCCATGAACATGTTCTTTCTATCTTGTTGTCCCATTCTATGTCCATGAACATTCTATCTTATCTTGTTGTCCCATTCTATGTCCATGAACATGTTCTACGTTCTATCTTGTTGTCC
>BPLR01014086.1:0-64989 GCA_021605095.1 Caerostris extrusa
ACGTATTGCTTTTTCCTGAATAAATCTACGGAGTGCATTAATAAATGAATATTTTAAATGTGCTGCTTTAAAGATAATGTAACTTGAGTCGAGGTATGCAAACCTCGCTGTTAATTTAAGCGACCTACAAAATAATTTCTATAATTTACTTTTGAAAGAAATAATAAAAAAATATGCTCATGAAAATAGACAGATGATCTGAATTATGCACCCCTTAATCGAGATTGTCAGACGTAACGTCGCACTTTTTCAATATAAAGAATCACTGAAGCTTAATCCTTCTTCACCTTACCATCAAGTTTAGCATGAATAACTGTAGCCAAGTATTTTAAACAAGTATAAAATAAATGACATTTGTTTCGTTTTATCAGTAAAACATTTTCCACTTCAGTAAAATATTTTCATTAAGTGAATGAATATGTTTACTTATGCTAGATATTTTATAGTAATTAACACTCCCAACCAAAAATAGAATTAAAAAGAATTAAAAAAAAAAAAATCAATGACAATTTCATTTTTCTTGACTGGAAAATTTTAAACAATTGCAATTTTTGAGAACAGGAACATTATGTAGAGAGTTTGATGGAGGGCATATTTATGTTGTTGTTAATGCAGCTGGCAATGCAGAGACATTTTAATCTTTAAGAGTTGAGCAGGCAAGAGCTGCACCACTGTCATTTAGTATTACCCTGGAGACACGTGCAGCCTGAAGATATGCTACGGACGCGGGAGTAACAGTATCCCCCACAATACTCTACGATCCTATTAGATCGGGACCCTACTGTTTAAAGTGGATTTCGAACCACTACAAACACCCATGGCACTGCCGGACTCGAACCCGGAAAAGCTGGGGTACCGAGCCTCCAGGCGCTAGTCACTCAGCCATCAGGCCTAGGACATATTTTATAAATGCATCAACTAGAGAAAGGATTTTTTTTATTACGATGGTAACTCAGTTGTCTTGGTTACGACAAAAAATGCATGTTGGCGTGATAATGCAGCTCTACTGTTAAAAAATCGATTGCAATTCAGAAAAAAAAAAAATGAAAGCAGTTCATTTTTTTAGACAATTTATTCGAGAAAACCATACTGACATCAAAACTTTCTCTAAATCCTTTTTGTTCTAGAAGGGGTTTTAAAGTTGTAAATTAAACCAATTGCAAAATAAAATTGGCCAAAATAGATCCTCAAAAAATACCTTTTATTAATTTTTTGAAAGTTAGTGTGTTTTATACATGCGTAAGAACTTATGTATAAGTAAATAAATACCTGGCAACATTATACATATTTTGTTGAAAATATTAAAATTGTCTACAATATGCTTAAGTGTAGCAAAGGAAAAAATATGAATATGCATTTGGTCCTATTATGTTTATTTATACAGATACCACCAGATCATTAAACCTTTCTACATAATTTTTATTTAATGCACAAAATATTAATGAATTGATATTACTGATTTAAATTGCTCTAATTGTTGAATAAATCAGAAAAAAATTTGTATGTGACCATCGTTAACATACTAATAACAGGAATTATTAGAAATTTTGGGTTCCTGGAAGTAAAATTATAAAAGCAGCAGCTAATTTATTTAGCATATGATTTATATCAATACCCTTCCAATATGTTAAATTCAATTAAGCATGAGTTCTCAAATTTAGTTCAGATTTCTGTCTTTAAACAAAAGCTGAATTATTTTAAATTAATCATGCAGGAATTCAAAGAACAGCTTTGTCTATTCATTTTTAGTTAAATGACAACTAATCAATCGTTATTCAGTTGAAATAATAGAAAAAAAATAGAATTCATAAAGAATAAAATAAAAAATAAAATAACAGAAATGAAATGTAAAATGATTTTAATAACACAATTTTTGAATAAAAAATGTCTCAATTGCAGATATTTTGGGAGATCTTTCAAAAGATATAAAAGATAAATTTTTACTTACGCAATATGAAGTCAGTATATTACATAACTAGAAAATTAAAAAAAAAGCGACATTGAAAGATAAACGACATAAAACTGTGTTTAAAGACAACAGGCCGTATATATATCTAAGAGATATACGATGTAAGAAATTGAACTTTTACAAAATAGCATCATGCATCAGTTTGTATAAGTGAATAAAAAAGTCTGGAATAAAGTTAAATAATAAATAAAAATGCTTTGCAGAAGACCAAATTAATAATTAACTGTAATATTAATCAAGCTTTTCTTCTGTAGCATATATATATATATATAAGGTGGCCTAATGGTCAAGCGGCTAGCGCTCTGGTCTTTGGTATCTCAGGCTTCAGGTTCGAATCCTGGTTGTGGCATGGATGTTTGTGAGTGGTTCGGAATCCACGTTAAACTGTAGGTTCCGGTCTGTTTAGCCCCTTGTGCGCAGAAGATGACCGTAGAACTACAAACCAAACCAATCTGTAGTATACACTCAAGAGCCTTTATTATGACCACCTGGTCAATAACGAGTTGGCCCACCTTTGGCGCGAAACACAGCTTCAACCCGCCTTGGCATGGATTAATACCACCACTTAATACCAGTTAAATACCACTTCCACCTGATCACGGGCCCTCCACGTCATCCAGGCGAGTTCATTGCAAAATGTAGGGGTGGTCATAATGTTTTCGCTCTTGAGTGTATATGCGCACTGCACATCATTGGCAAAATGTTATCTGCTTTGTTAAGTTTTCCCCAAAGTACTTAAATGCATATCTTCCGTGATTCCCTATATAAAATTTATAACATAATTTTTGATTTAATAATTTTTTGTGGTATCAAACATGCTCTTTTAAACTGGAAAGGTTTCAGTTAATTATATGCCATGTATATAAAAACAGAAGATGTATGTATTTCAAAGTACAGCCAGTGTAATATACAAGGGCTTGTATTTTTCGGACCAAAAATTACGCTTTCGGATAATTGGAAAGAAATTGTTGTAAATTTATACTTAAAAAAGGTATTTAATTTTTTAATTACCTAAAAAATTATAATTTTCAATTTTAAAATTTAACAAGAATAATTAATATGAAATCGCAAATAATAATGACACATATGTTAGTCGGTGACACAAATCAGTTCACTGAAATTTTTAATATCGTACCGTAGAATAGTTTCTATATAAATAAACATGTCCTGAAAATTTTTAACAGTTAAATTGTTTTTAAGTTGTTCAAACAGAGACAGTAGAGACAGAGTTGTTCAAACAAGAGGTAATTAACCTCCTATCTGCAGACAACTTGTTCCCCTTTTATTTCCTGCAAATAAAGTCAATATATGGGAAGTATAATAAAATTTGTACTTTCTTGAGATTTTTATATAAATATTTAATAAATTTCACAAATGGAAAGTAATTGGGATAAACTCGTAAATCAAAACCAGTTCGAATCTGAAGTCGAAAATTTGAAGGGACAAATTGTCTATGGGAAAGAAAAATAAAAAGATGCCCTAGTAAAAAATAATTAATTCATCAAACTGACAAAGTAACAGCTCTAGTCGCAACTTGAGATATTCAATTTAGGCCAAAAGTTGACGTCATTCTTTACACAACTCTTAAGCAAGAAGTGGAAATTCGATATTAGTTGTCTCCTTCGTTAATGAACGGCATTGCGCAACTGATAGAACAGTCTAGACAGTGTCTTTTAAATGTTCAGTTCTAGAGGTCATTCAGTCACTTCACTCGTGTTCTGATATGTCCAGATATGTATCTTTGGTCCTTGATAGGAACCATTGTTTTAAGCATTTTATATAATTTCAAATTACTTTTTGGAAATTCTGATTTCATGTAATGATAGTAATTTTAACACGAAAAACTTACAGGGGTAATTAACCTTCTGTCTCAGCCAACATCCTCCATTAATTTCCTGTTTTTTTCTGTAGAACATAGTCAATGTATGGGAAGTATAATAAAATTTAAATTATAAGTAAGTGTATAAGTATTATGGAAGTACTAATGAATTTAATAAATATCATATTGACATTCATATGAACAGAGAGTAAAATCAAATTTAGTTACAAGATAATGATTGTTTGTGTTAGTTTAATGTTTGTTTAACATAATGATTGCTTGAGTTTAATTTTTAAGCTGTGCAAAGATGTGCTTTAAGCTGCGACTGGTTATTTTAACATGATATTAATTCATAATAGATATTTCAATAATTTACTAATGTATAATTCATTTAAATATATTTAGCTTTGATAAATTCATTTATAAAGTTGTTTTAATAAATTAAAAATTTAATTAATAAATTTTGCCTTCTGTACGAAGATTTAATTTATAAATCCTACATAAAAATGGCATATGATAGTGTTAAGAAAAATGTTTACGACAAGCAATAATTCGGGAATTTCTGTGGTGCAAAAAAATCAATTTTAGATGCATACATATGCAAATGAATAAATAAAATATTTAATTTTGTTGTTTAAATTGTAGAAAAATTCTACAGTTTCAAATTATTTTTTCTAGATTATTTGTTTTTAAAAACTTTTTTTTTAACATTTTCATCATTTAGATTCTAATAATTAAAACCAATTTGAATATTTATCATAAGCTTTTTCTAAATCTAAATTATTAAACTTTGAGGAATTAATCTTAAATTTATTACAATTATTTTCTAAATTTTAATTTCTATGTTTACATTGCTGCGTTATCATTAATAGTTCATTTAAACATTTTAAACACAAAAACACAGTTGCCTCCTACATTATTGAATGGCAAATAATTGATAGAACAACTTTAATCAGTGCCTTCTAAATTCTCTGCTTTAGAGGTCATTCAATAACTGTAGTCGATCCTGATATAACCAGATATACATAAAATTATCCTTAAAAAAGCAGTAACATTTGATTTGGTTTAAAAACTTTTACAGATAAATGATTCTAAAATCTAATTTATATTTTGAATCAGATTGTAAAGAGGACAACTCATGTCCTTATCTCTTTTTCAGAATTACTGAAAATACATGAAAAAAAAAAACATCGAATATTTTCTGGTTGCTTGTTTAAGTTATAATTTAAACTTTATTTTTAAAAACAGCTTACAATAACTATTTAAAATGTTTCCTTTTTAATTAAAAAATCAATTATTGAAACTCAAAAGTCAAGCACATTTATATGCTTTAAAAATAAATAAAAATTTAAAATTAGGTAAAATAATGCTTAATATTGAAATAATTGTAGTAAAAACGCAGTTTATTATAAGTTACTTAAAAATAAATTGCACACTACCATACATCAGTTTTACATACATCATACATTGCAACACTATCATACATGAGTTTTATCAATTTTCAGTGTCAAACAGCCGTTTGAAGTTATGGCACGTAGTGCGATTATGATAATGAATTGGGTAATAGGATATAATTATGGAGATAAAATGCAGTGGTTAAAAAGAAAACCTGAACTAGTTTTTGGGAACAAGAGTTAAAGATAACTTTTATTAGTTATTACTCGATATTATAAAACAAGGTTTACTTCTCCTCCAAAAAAGAAGATTGCAAAAGATAATAATAAGGGAATTAAGTGAATTAGGAAGAACAATATTTCTGTTACACACTGAAAATACAACTTCACATCCGGAAACTAGAGCCCTTTAAACACCATAATAATCCTTTTAACCATCATTACGCGTAGTAACCTCAAACATATGTCGAATCATCTATGCTTTCTGAATTTCAATGAATTGAAACAGAATATCCTCTAGTTCTTTACATATTAACGGTGAATATTCTGATTGGTACTTTAACGATATGGGAAGTTAAAATATTAATGTTTTACTTCGTAGGTGGTCTAAGAATTCGTCAGAATCAGTCGCAGATTGGATTTGACAGCCAATTCAATCCTTTTAAAAACCTGAAGTGATTGAAGAGCTCGCTGTACTATAAAAGATTCGAGATATTTAATCCGCATTTAAATCTAAGAAATTATGTTCATTCTTTTGAAGATATTACGGAAAATAAATGAAATAAAAAATATTTTTTAATAATTATTTGACTTGTTATAAGGTTATAATATCGTTTTATGATTTAAAAAAAAAAAAAAAATTTTAATTTATAAATTAAATTTTCAAAGAAGGCCCATGTTTTTTATTATGCTAATATTTGCCTTATAAAATAATAATAATAAACCAGTGGATTTTTTAAAAGTAATCTTTGACATTTTTTGAGAAAAATGTCATTTGTCATTTTGAAATTCATTCATCAAAATCATTTGACAATTTTTACTGATAACAAAAATATCAGTTTCTTTTTAGCTATTTCTATTTCTAAAATTTATTTTAAAATAGTTAATGCTAGTTAAGAAAAGTCATGAATTGAATAAATTGAAAATTAATAAACTGAAATGAAACAATTGCATCGAAATATCTTCATAAATGGAAAAGAGTCTGGAAGATAATGTTTTGAAAGACAATATACAAAATTTTAATTACCTATTTAAATTAATATCGAAAAACATGTCTCAAGAATAAATTTGAAAAATAATTATTTTATAATATAACATATTTTATTTATTTCAATATTTTATGATTTTTTAAATATAATAACGTCTTCCTTTTTTTTCTTTTGAGGGAAAACCCCAAACTGATTAGTTACTTTTGGAATTAAGTGAAAAAAAATTAATACCATACATTTAAAAATTTCGAAATATATAATTTTTAAATTTTCTGAAGTCTTTCAAAAAGCACCTTGATTAAGATTATGAGATACATGAATAAAGAAAAATATAATTTAAAAAGAAATTCCGAATATTTTTTTCAGAGAGAACAAATAATTTAAATGTTATGTGAGCATGTTAAGTACAGTATCTGCTACTTAAAATAATTAGGATTTTAAAAACATTTATCAATTGAATAATAAATTAATTTCAACTTTAAATCAAGTGACATTAAAAGAAACTTTAAAAAAAAACCCTCTTAAAGTGACACTTAAAAAGAAAATTTTTCGAGGCTTAACTTGAATAGTTACATTGATCAAACTTTGCAAGTAATTTTTATCTGTAGAGTTACTTAGTGAAATTGTTAATTAATGAAATTTAAACTTATTGTTACTTAGTGAAATTTAAGCACAATTTTTACATTGTTTGAAATCCAAGAATTTTTATATCTTCAATAAAATTGCATTGTTTTTTTTAAGCACTTCAGTCATCTAATTGGCCTTATTTAGTGTTAATTAAGAGATGAAACTGATGAGTGTAATACGATGCCTAATAAATATATGCAAATGATGTAATACGATGCCTTTCGCTTAACAAACACCAAGTGTTTCTTGGGCAAAAGACTAAAAAGAGTGAAAATAGCGATACTTCTATTTCATGTTCTATTTTTCTATTTAGATTTAACAGAAAATAAATAAGAATGAGTGCTATTCACATTAATGAAGCATAAAAGTAAATTAAGCCAATAACAAGACAATGTACAATTTTAGAAAAGAAAAGATTTAATAAAAGCAATATTGATTCTCAAATATTAGTACCGATTATTTTTACTACCGTTTTATTTAATAGAAATATTAAAAAAAAAAAAATCTGCAATAACACAGGATATATAAGAATTCATACACTTAAATAACTTGTAGGCAGGTCACACACCTGGCATACTAATATCCAATAGAATTGAGAATGTTAAAGGTTAATAAATAAATAATAAATTAACTAGGTCGAGATTTACATCGAGACTACTACGTTACTGACAAGTTTTTTGCAGATGCTGATTCGAATAGCAAGCTTCGTTAACTAGCAAAGGCCAAAAGTAATTTTTACATGCAAACTTAACAAATAACATGCTTTTCTCATAACGCTGTTTGTTAAATTGGTTATGATATTATTATGAACGTCATTTTTTCCTCAAACAACATGTTTAACAATTATCATGTGCCTGCTAATTTTGAAAGCAATATATTTTGTTGATTGATGTGTTGATATCCTGAAGAGTTGAGATCCTTGTTGGTAGGTCAGAAATAGATCGAGACCCTGCACCAAAAGTGCATGCACGTTCCTAGTAGTTTTCATAAATTAGAAGACATTGAAAAATATTTTCCTGATGTTCAAGAGTTTGCTTTTTATTAATCTGGTTTGGTTTGATTTGAGGTTATACGGTCTTTTTTGTACACTTTACTTATTAATCTGGAGTCGCATCATGCTTATTTTTTGCCTTTTAGCAGAATCTAAATGTTTGTTTTATTACCTATCGAATGATTTTTTATCAGCAATTTTAAAATAATATACTTCAAGGTTGGCCTCTAGAAAGGAAATGCCTACGGCATGCAGCCTTAGGGTCCTGATATGTGTATTCCTGCTATGGAATAAAAAGTGGTTCTTACGAAATATCCTATGAAACAGATTCTTTATAATTTCTAATAAAAAGAATCCTTTACATTTCTTGATCGCTTATTAAATCATTGCATATATTCATAACTTTATTTTTGCAAGCTAAAATAATCGAGAATTATTCAAATGATACGACACAGAAGAAACTCCAAGTCATCGTTGCTGCAGAAGGCCATCATCATTAAGCTAAATAGTATACTCCTTTTTAACTTCTAAGAGATGATAATTGGCAGGGGAGTGCTTCAGAAAACCTTTTAAATCATATCTCTAGAAAGATAATGAGTGTTTATGCTGTTCCAGAGAACTGCATTTACCATTTTCGACATATTCATAACGCAGAGACTCCATCTTTTGAAAGGGACTATTAAACCGTGACGTCTTAATGGTCAAAATAAGTTTTATCTCTTTTCAGTAAAACAGGAAGAATATATTTGTGCATAAATATTAAATATCTTGGTTCTTTGATTATAAGTTTTGGTCATTCGCTTTCACATAGTTCTTTAAAACAGAAGGGGTTGTATAAAAATTATTTTTATGAATGACAAAATCTCATATCAAGGAACACACGAAGCTTACAAATAATGAAGGAATAATACTTCATACTAAACAACTAAAACTAGGAAATATTAATATTAGGAAACTAGGAAACAGATGAAGAAAAAAGCTACTTTTCATAATAATACATAATATATTATGCCTATCATTGTAAAAATCTAAAAAAATTTTTTTTTGTTTATTATATCACTAATTGGTAGAAAGCATTGTAAATATGGGCTTTCAAAGATCATTTTCCAAGATGCTACATAATTTAATTAAAATAAATATTCATGATTTTAAAAATTTAGTATCGTTTTCGGCTAATAATATTTATTAATAGTAGAGAAAATTTATTACTTGTATAGTAGTTTAAGTTACTCATTTTTTTTTTTTATAATAAATAGCTCTCAAATTAAGCATTGAAATGAGATATTCATGTGGATTAAGGGTTGTAATACATGGAAAGTTAGGGTGTTTATAAATATTAAATGCGTTAAAATATTTCGAAATTATAAATTTCATTTATGAAAAGTTAGCGTTACCTTTATAAAAAGTGTAAAAAGTAAAAAAATAAAAAATTTAAATATTTTAGATAAAAAAATTTAAATTAAAAGGGATGTTTTATCTATATTTAAAAGTATTGTAATACTATATTGTTCTTTATATATATATATATATATATGTTCTTTTTATATATATATATATATATATATATATATATATATATATAAAGAACACAATGTTCTTATATATATATAAAGAACACAATACATGAACACAGAAAACAATGGAGAATAGAGAAGCATGACTTAGAAACACTACCATTTTGCATTCTAAGAGCTACTACCAATATTTGACGCAAGTTGTATATCAAGATCATGGTAGCATTCACAGTAAAAAATTCAGAAGTGCCTCACATTCAAATCTCTCAAAAAATGGAAAAAAAGGAAGAAATTGTTCACAAACCGATGTGAGCATAACAGCAGTAACGAAACTGAAAATCATTTAACAACAGTAACGAACAATTTAACAACATTTCTTTTTAAAGTTAAAAGGTTGAATGGCAAGCATTGGCAGATCTAAAAAGAATTCAAAAATCTAAACAAAATAAATATATAATGACGCATGAAAAGTTGTTGTTAAACAAATATATATATATATATATATATATATATACATATGCACGCACGCACGCACACGCACACACACACACACACAAAAATTATACCATAATATATAATAATATAACTAAAATTATACCATAAAAATTTATTAGAATAGCTCAACGAATATAATTTTAACATGTGAATTTTAGGCAATTATAGTAATAATAACCTCATAGACTATTTAACTGTGTTGCACATGAAAGTCCGAGTGTAATTGTACAAATACATTTACGATGTATTTAAATACAATTAATTTTTTTTTTTTAAATTAAAGTACAATATCTTTTTTTCCATATATTTATAATAAATGGAGTAAAACCTTCAACTTACAGTAAGTTGATGCAAGGGGTTGGCTTGTTTAAAATAGTTGCAGGAATACATTACGGGATTTAAATCTACAAATAAATGAAATTTAAATAATGTATAGGGATACACGTAATGATATATCATTATAAACAAATTTTTTTTTCAGGACTAAACATTCACGTTACTTCATAGTCTGTAAACAATTTCAAGAGAAGCGTCCAAATGATGTCAGAGAAAAATTAAAGGTTACCATGGCACTTTTCCAGCAGTTGCTTGCATCAGAGGACTCGTTAAACAAAAGTTTTTTGTTTTTGTTCAAGACTTTATAAACTTGAATTCGTCCTACTTATGTCGCAGAACTACATTCTTCATCATTTCTTATAATCATTAAGAGCTATTAACGACGCTTTTTTTTTAAACGCAATATTTTTATTCCTTTAATGCATTCAAGGGAAATAAAAATTGATCATTTAAATATGTTTTTTTATTTCTGCTTATGTCACAATAGGTATTTGGGAATGCGAGTTCGATTTTTAAAGTTAATGTGAGGAAAAGAAGTTGGAGAATTCAAACTCATGTAAATTTTTTATTGAGGAAGTTAATGTTAATATTAAATTTCCTATATGTTTAAAATAATTGTATTCAATTTTTGTTTTTATTGTTTATTCATTAATTGTTTGAAATAATATAGTTTAAAATAGCTAATAGGAATAACTGATTGAAAAAGTCTGCTAATTTATAATCTAACACAAAGAATTGTTTTTCAAAATGACAATGCTTTCTATTTGAAAATGAAACCTTAATTTGTATATAATTATAACAATGGAATTAAAGTAAAAATTAAAATATATAGTACGAAAAAAAGAAAAATTTTCTAAAATAATATTGAAAAAATATTGTCTGTTACCATAGAATATTACATTTTTTTTTAATTAAATAATAAGATTAAATTGATAAAATTAGCCCTTAAAGTACATTAAAATTAGCAAAAATTTATTTTAAGTACAATTCACAAAGGTATAAAGCGACTAAAATGTGTTTTTCAAAAGTATTTATACGTAATTAATTCATAAGGAAGGTAGGGATTTAAATTTAATTTAAGTTAAATATTACTATTGCAATTTATTTTTAACTTAGAAAATAAGGGGAAAAAAGGGAATTTTAGGAAATTCCTTTAAAAAAGAATTCAACTATTTTAAATATATATAGAAATAAATTCAACTTCTTTTTCTTTAACTGATATAAATGGGGTATTATTTAAAAAAAATTTCATCTCGATGATTTTTGTTGCATTACAAATTGTGGAATAAAAAATTGTAGAATGAAGTTCCTACATCTTTGTTCTAAAATCAATCATATTTATAAATATTGAACCCTTGAGGTACAACAGTTATTGTCATCATTATAACAGGAAATTATGTTTAAGATGTCAAGTGTGGTTATTCCTTTCATCGACTTGACACATTTAAACTTAAAATAAACTCCTTATCTCACTGTAGAAAATCTTCAAGAATAGATTAAAAAGCTGATGGATGATCGCTCATTTGCAGTTTGACTGGACCACCCGATCTCGACCCATCCTTAAATATCTACGGAAAAAAATAAATAAAAACTGGAAGGAAGAAGAGCTGCATCAAGTTTTTCTATTCTTGTAAGTGTCAAACGGTAAAAAAAGATAAAAACTAAGCTTGTTTCATGGACTGTTTGGTTCAAGTTTTTCTTAAAAGTTATCGACTACCGCTACTATTTTTTTTATTACAATTTGTCGCTCATAAATTTTAGACTTTTTTTTTGCGACATTATTTAGAATGCTTTTTGGTGAATGGGTTTAGAAAAAGATTCTTTGGAAAAATATATTGTATTCTGCTTTTTTTCTTCAACTCCAACAAGCTTTTCAAGGATGTAAATTTCAAGATTTTTATAAAATAAAGTACATTAGGACGTGATAAACATATTTATGTGACATAAGTAGAAAAGGACAAGTCCAATGAAACATATTCGATGTTTCTTTATTAAACCAATATGATCTTTGTACCTGATATAAAATTGCAAAGCAACAGAAAATACAAAAGTATTTAAATACAGCGAGCATATATTTTTAATTTTCTTTAACATACGATTTTTTTACAGGTAAATCTTTTTTTTTTTTTTTTTTACTTATGATGGTAAAAATTTAAGAAAGGTTGTATTTTACCTTACTAAAAGATTTTATTTAGGATTAAAGAAGAATTTAGTTTTTAAAATTTTTTAATATTTGGACTAAAATCAAAAAACTTTATTTAGAATTAATGAAGAATAATTTAATTTTCCCTTTTTGTTAATTTGGATTAAAATTTAAAAAAAATTAAATTTAATCCATTTTTTAATTTTAATTAAGGAGAATATAATTAGAAATACTTAAACGATTGAAAATCTTGAGCTTTTATGTTTATTAATTAATGTAATAAAAAAAAACGAATTTATTTTATTTTAAAACCTTTTTTCTACACAGATGATGAAAAAAATTGAATAATTCCTTTTCTCTGCATTTCAAATCAACTTTCATTGCAAACCGGCAATAGTTTGAAGCTTGCGAATTACATAATATACTGGTGTATTACTCTGTTATGCAAAACTAACGCAATGCTACTTGTCTTAACAGCAGGGGAATCTTCCTCATTTTAATAGAATTTGAATAAAAAGTTTTATGGTTTATCTTTTGACTTGAAGGTTACCTGAACCCCGTAACCCTTATTTTAAACTATTCTCACAAATTAAAGATATTGTTCTGTTAGTCATATAGCCACTGAGTTTTATTGTTTCGGAACAAGAAAAAAAGTGATATTTGTGACTGTTATATGTGAAAAGATTTTTTTTGTCTCTGTCAATCACCATACAACTAACAACTATCTGCATATAGCCTTTCCTTATACGCATCAATTCAAAATGTAGTTTTTAATTAATGCTGTTGATGTAAATTTGACAAAAAATAATAATAACCCGCGAATTCATTGTTCAAATCTTTATTTATCAAGTTTCTTTTAGGGAAAAATTTAAATTTAAAAAGCAGTTAAGGAGAGAGAAGATAATTTAATTAATTTTTAAATTTTTAATGTTTTCTTATCGCAGCTTTACTAAATTTATCAATGAATAATTATAAATAATTTAATTGAGGTATTTATTATATTTCCTGCTATATAGAAACTGCGACGTGGCCTAACAGACTGTGTTGCTTTAGCAGTTAAATAGCAGCAACTTTTACATTCGCGGAAATAAAAAAAAAAGAAAAGAAAAGATAGGGATGTTCAAATAATCACTTAGATAGAAGGAATCATCGGAAACGCTAAACATGGATAAAAAAGGATTAAATATAAATCTCAGTGATAAAGAAATAATATGATTAAAATATTTTTTATGATTTGCAGTCATTGACAAACAATGTGTACGATTATAATAAATTGCAATCATACTATTTTAATTTCATAAATTGAAGTGTAAGTAAAAAAAAAATATATAAAATAATAATTATAATACTAAAAGTTCTCATTTTTGTAAGTGGTACAAATAGACAGTAGTATGCACATTGTTAAAATGACATCATTTGGTGAGTAATTTCTGATATTAGTTAATAATATGTGTACAATGAATACACGATGAGTTGGAGTTTAAACTTCGTGCCTGTATTCACAATATTTTAAAATTTGTTGGATCCTTAGTCTGTTAAAATTTGTAAGTTATAAAAACAAATACGAAAAGAAACAATATATTTATTTTGAAATAATAATATATCACAAAAAATTATTTATTAGGGTTATTACCATAAATGCTTATTTATTCCATTTGAAATTCATAGAAAAGTATTATCACAGCCTAGCTTCATTCTTATCCATTATTTATCTTTTAAATATTTCTTAATTTTTAAACATTAAAAATATTAAACAATTCGCAAAGTTTTTATTTAAAAGAAAACTAAAACTTAAGTTTTATATTATATAAATAAATAAATATAAAAATATGCATTATTGAATAAAATTCCCATTTTTAAAAATTCAATATTCGTTATCCCTTTCAATTGATAATTGCGTTATTAATATCATGTTGCGTTATTTTGAATCATGTAATTAAATTTCTATTATAAAATTATTCTCTTTGTCTCTTCATTTTAAAGTATATAGATATAAAAATGAATTATTTTCGGCTTCAGAAAATTTGAAAAAAATTCAAACAATATTAAGTAACAGCTCTTTCTCAATGTATACAATATAACTGAAGTTATAAACTCTCATAAAATTAACTATAAAACAATAGGAAATTTCTATGAATTATATTCAATACATGTCGAAATTTTGTCATAGCATGAAGTTTAGCTGTTCTCCTCTGAGAAATTATTCAGGATATATAAATCCTAGTATTGTATTAAGTGACACTTTTCTTTTCAGTCTCAACTCCCACACTAGCGGTCAATTTAAAAACGCTTTTGACTTCCCTACCACTAGAAGCGGCTTTATTGAGTCATAATTTACTAAGTATGATGTCTCTATGGGTGATATCACTTATTGCATAAGCCATCGGAAACGTTTGATGTAATTATTGCTTATATCATCATTTTTAAGTACTGTTGTTCAAATCCTTTATATGCGACAGAAGAATTTTTATATTTCCAAGTTGTTACAATAACAACACCATTAACTAATAAAGCACAAGTTCCTATTCAATTCAAACTTACTCAAAATATAGCATCTTTCTATATTTAATTTCATAGCAAATAAAAAGCAAAAATTGTTTACCTAAAAATGCTGAAATGTTTTATTTAAAACAAAGATATGTATCATCCAGTTAGTTAAATTCAAAAGTTATTAAATTTAAAATCACATATTCATTAAAAAAGCAAACACAATTGAAAATAAAGCATAAACAACTCCTATTAAAATAAAAAATTGTATTTTGCAGCTTTCCTTAATATGAGTTTAGAATACCTAGAATATATTATGACTTTTCTGTTGCTGAATATAAAAGGATGTTAAAACCATTTCAGTTCCTACGAATATAAACAGACAATAATGTGTATTTTAAGTAAGATGCTAATTTTAAAAGGAAAATACCACAAACTCCATGAATTTCAAAAGGAAATTATTTATTTTTTATTTTAATAAAGATTTCATAAAAAGAAATAATCGAAAAATTTATCTCAATAAAACTTCTGTTATTGTTAATTTAATGATCTAGCTGCAAAAAATATCTCTATTATTATCATGTCATAAAAATTAGAAGAAAGATGAACAATTGTTGCTTTAAAGATATACAATATTATTGAAAAAAATTATTGGGCAATATATATATATATATATTCAAAGTATCAATTGTTGCCTTTTATATTTCAATACCAATCATAAAATTCTTAAGATAATTAAATTCTTAAAAATTTGTTAATATAATTTGTTCTCTAAAATTTAAATTCAAAAAAAAATAAGAAATATTCAAATTTAAAGAATAAATTTTATATCAATAGTAAGGATTTTTTTAATTTTAAAATAAAAAGCAATCCTAAATGGAAAAAAATTGTTCAATTTTTGAGAATACAATCCTTTAAATTCTTTGTATAATACTCAAAAAGTAAAAAGTTTAATAATTTAAATAATTTATTTTCGTAATAAAAATAAAACTATTCGAGAAATTCCAAGGACAAACAATTTGCAAAGTGTTTACGATTGTTTGTTCTATGAGAATCTTGAGTTTGCAAAGTATGTTGCCTTAAATCGTAGTTAAAAAATTAGTACCATCTAGCGGCCAATTAGATGTCAAACACAATTGTTTATATAATGGTAAACTTAAATTGCTGAAAATTCATATAACAACTGATAGAGCAGAATGCATCAACAGTTGGACAAATGGTAATTTCACTTTTATGAATCGTAAAGACTCCCACTTGCTATAAATAAAATCTGCACCAGGCGTATCCAGCAGCTGTTGAGAGAGTTTTTGTCGCAACATAAACATCAAAAGTGGTGCCGTGACAGTCCAATTACTTGCATCGATGAATAATATAACAATAAAATTGAGGAATGCCTTTTAAGATTATGTAGAAACATGCAAACAAATGTTTAAATGTTTTTATTGCTGATGTTCAAATAAATGTACCCAAAATAGGAAACGATTCGATTTTTCTTTTCGAAACATCTATCGTTTTTATTTCTTTTATTGTTGTTAGTCTAACGAATCGTGTTATGAAAACAAACTATACTAAACTAAACAAGACTGCAATAATAAAATAATAATAAATAATAAAGACCAGTTCAGTTAATTTTAAAGATTTTTTTTCTTTCATAAAATACTTTAGAAAAGTTGTGAAATATATTTTTAAAAAATTATTTGGAAGATTTCAAAATAATAATACTGTACACCAGTTAATTAATTATGAGCATAAAGAATTAAAATTTTAAAATTATCTGTTATTAATGAAATACAGTTGTTTTGAAAGAATTATATGAAATAATTCAATAATAATTGCTGATAAATTCGTTAAATTCTGAAGGACTCATTTTAATAATCAAATTATAAGTTTTTAAATGAATGCATATATGTTACAAAAATAATTATTTTATTTTAGGAATTCTTTTCTCATTCATTCTAAATTCAATTTCTTTTTTTTTTTTTTTTTTCGTTCTAAAACTTATAATAGAGAAAGAGTTTGTTATAATTAATGATGTGTATAATGAGAAATTATAGAATTTATTATAGAATTTATTTAGGATATGATTGAGGTAACTTAATACAGCATTTCAAATTTTACCCATTCTGTCAAAAATTTTATAGCATTTTGAATTAAACCTAAATAGCAATGCCTTATAATGCATAAATTTGGCTAATTTGACTGAATAGAGTATGATTTGATTACTTTTTAATGAAAATGATAGAATTATTAATTTTAAATGTATATCTAGAAGATTAAAAAATACTTTTAATCCCAAATGCATAATACTTACATACAGATATTGATACATATTAATACTTATAATAATTTTTAAAACATCAGTATATATAACTTTATTAAGATTCTTACACTCATAATATTAATGTACGTTTTTGAAATATACCTATAATAACTATTTTTATTCTGTGTCTGTTGATGCCTTTTGAATTTATTAACTTAAGAAAAACTCATTCTGTCAAAAATTATTTTGAACATTTTTGAAGTGTTTGATTTAATTTTTAATCAAAATTATAGAATTAATTTTTGAAATGCATATCTAGAGGATTAAGAAATACTTTTTAATAAATAAAATAAATTTCTTAAATTTTCAGTATATATAACTTTATTAAGATTCTTATGCTCATAATATTAACGTACGTTTTGAAATATATCTATAATTACTATTTTATTCTGTGCATCTTGAATTTATTGATTCAAGATATTTCTTCTGCTATGAAATCGCTGAAATAATAAAGTTATTAAACTCACTAGCAATTATTCATACTAAGATAAACCTTATCAAAGAAATTACATTCATAACGATAAAAAGATAGATAAACTTAAGAAAATCTATATTCTGCGTAAAATGTGACATCGCTTCGATCTCAACATATGAACGACCCTCGATTTGTGCTTCATAAATTATCACCATTTACGAAGATGTCAAACGACGAAAGGCGCAGTGTAATCAATTTCGCATTACTTGCGTAATACCTTAGTATTGGCATTAGTTATCATGCAGATCTTTGACACATTGTCATCATCAGAGTTTGATTAAGTACACATGTTAATGAATGTGTCTTTTAATCGCTGAAACATCGTATAATGCGACACATTTGATTCGAAGATAATCACTACAAGGTGCGCTTTTTGCAATGAATAATATCCGCTATCTTCGCCACAGATTGAGAAGATGAGCATTCTGAATTTGAAACTGAAATTAATTGCGGTTGCGTTTGGGACAGCATACATATTTATCTCTCTTGATCGAAAACACCAAATGTTCGATAAAAAGGTTGGGAGGATAAGTTCTTGAAAAAAAATGTAGTGAAAAAAAGTGGCCAAATTTTGCTAAATCAATGCAGGAAAATAAATATGTCATAATTTATTCTTATCACTATGCCATTATTCAACAAATAGCTATGATTAGAAATTCTGAAGATAAAATGAAGAAATTGATCTCATTGCCAAAACACTTCCATATATAAATAAAACGATAAAGAAAATAACACAGTTTGGTTGCTTATAGTATGAGAACAGTTTATTTGTGAGATTATAAGAATAGTTGAAAAGGCTTGAGTCATAAAATTGGAAGAGTTTTGCTTGCTTGATTAAAACAAGATTTTTAATACATTATTCTTCAATGTTCGAAGTGAATTGTGCTGTGAAGAAAATTCTCCCAATTTTATAATGATTCAGTGATTTTGAAACTGTGGGACATTCATTTAGATGATAACGTTCAAGACATTCATATAGATAACAACGTCCAAGACATTCATTTAGATTATAACGTACATATAAGGTAGTTGTATTTCTTTGTTTCGCCGTTTAGTAAATCAAAATTCATGACAAAATATTTCTAAGGAACTAAAAACTATTTTCATGATATTATGATCTAAAAAAAAACTTCGTTTCTAAAAAGCCAGACCACGAATTTCAGAGAATTTCGTCATTTAAGCACAAATTAATTAATTCTAAATTAGTTTTTAAGCACAAATTAATTAATTTTAAATTATTTTTTTAAGCACAAATTAATTAATTTAAAATTATTTTTAAGCACAAATTAATTAACTACAAATAATAAAACTAATTTTGGGGAACCTGATGTTCTAAATACTTTAATTCTTTGTTAAAGATTTACTATTCACATATTGCAATTCATTTTGGAACAAACCAGTAATTATCAGTTTATGAATTTTAAAAATATATGAAATTGGATTATCAAGAACATTCAGGCCTTATTGCTAGCAAAAAGAGTTTAAATAAAAGAAATATTTAATAAGCAATTCAGAATAAGAAAACAAGAAAAAAATTGCGATTCCGAGCATAGGTAAAAATAAACCTTAATAACGAAAGCCTACAGATTGATACGACTAATAGAGCTATTAGGTAGATGACTCACCTTTTTCAATTCATCACAAAAAAAAAAAAAAAAAATCAAATCGGTACAACACGGTGAATACCCACCTCTACTTTTCTCTTATCTTTTATCGATCGCTAAAAAATTTAGCAAAAAAGAAAAAAAACCCCAAAAGCAAAAGAGGAGAAAAAGAATAGCCCAATTCGGTGTCATTTGATACGAATCGAACGTGATAATACATCCATACTGTTCTGTACTGCATTCATGGAACGTAGGAGAGCCAGTTGAAGCCAATAATGGGAAATCTCTCCTGACTTCTAATGACGTATATATATATTACAGACAAGAGGGTTCTTGATCGAAACACCATCATGAAGTATTGTTAATGAGACATTATTAGTTTCGTTTAGAATGATTTGCCATCATAGAAAATGGGAGAGAGTGACTGTTTGTGTATAAAGAAAAAAAAATCGAAACAATCGTCTAAATTGGATCTCAGGTGGCTAAAGAACTTCTAAATTAACGATTCATGTAGTTGCTTTCCTTTTTTTCATGAACTTACACAAAAAGTAGCTGGACTTGGTATCAATACATTGAGATCGTCTTGGTATAAAATATAATATTTTGATATGGTTTATAAGAAGTATGAATTTGCATCATTTGTTAGTGGACTCATTTTTGGGCTTATAAAATGAATGATTATTTATCATTAAGTTACTACATTTTGTAAAACTTAATGAATGGAATAATCTTGGATTGTATAGCTCTATAGACATCAGAATTTAAAAATATTCTTTTCACAGATGCTTACTTGAAGATTCCCTTAAAATCTTTAATCTATAATAAGTTAATTTCACATTCGAATTGTTTTTATTTCTAGTGGCAAATTAACATAAAAATAAATTATCCCATCTTCCAATTAAGCAAAAATTAGGTATTTTATTTGTTACTTTATTGTTGTTTATTATTCGGTATTTTATTTGTTACTTTATTATTGTTTATTATTCGGTATATTATTTTATTAAGTACAGTCAAACCTCTTTTTTATGAGATCCTTTTTGTGAGGTATATAAAAAAAAATTCCATCAAATGCATATTATGAATAAAAATTAATTCAAAAAAAAAGTAATTCAAAAAGAAAACAGCAGATGACTGTCAAAATAGCATGAAAATTGAAAAAACCAATAGATGGCTCATTTGATCTTATATCCTCCCATTATTAAGAATGTTATTAAAGGCGGAGTAGTGTTACATCGTGAGACTTTTATTTACATATTTTCTATGTGGCGTTTTTAAGTGGTTTCTATTTACCGTATAAAAAGAACTTTTTAATGTGTAGCAAACAATATATTTTATAGATACTTATGAAGTTTCAAGATATTTTTTTGTGCGATTTCTTTTTATTTGGTCCTTATCCTCGATACAAAAACACGTTTGACTATACCGTAATTGTCTTTGATTCACAGAAGAATACATTCTGAGTAAATTTTTTATCTCCCTATATTCAGTGTTTTATTAAAAACAATTCTATAAAAAGAAAACAATTATGAAAGACGTGGAAGAGAACATAATGGGAAACGTTACGAAATGAAAATTTTGGAACGCTGACCTTGAGCAATGCTAAATCGTTTTCAATAAATGTTTCAGTTTTCTTTTTTTTTTTTAATTTAAATGAACATAATTTTCTTCCTAAATTTGTTGTTGATTACAGTTTTTACAGCATTCATTTTAGATTTTTAACAAATTTATCAGTTTTTGATTTTTACAAACTAAATTTATCATTCACTAATTTTTGAGCTGTTTCAGAATTTATGTTACGTATTATCTATAATTATTGACATTGATAAAATTATTATTCGACAAATTTTAGTTATACTAGATTTTAAAATGCAGAATAACTTAAAATACATCACATATGACATGGACAGAAGTATTCAGAAACTCTTTACAGCCATCATTTTTAAATTAAATTCCATGAAATTCTGATTGAAAAAAATTCAAAGTACTTTTATTGGGAACGAATTTTTAGCATAAATAATTTAAGTGATGTTTATTTTCTCAATGAACAAAAATTTTTAAAAAGTTAAACAAATGGAATTATTTCTACAGACAAAATGTTTTTATCTATATATGTTTCATTAATTTGTATAAAATTCTTGTTCTTTAGACTTTATAATGTCAAAGATAGATTCTTGTTCTTTAGACTTTATATTGTAATAGACAAAGACTTTATAAAGTCTTTGTCTATATCAGTTCGTAAGTCAGTCACTAATTTATGAAATGTCATTTAACATTTTGAAACAAATCATCAATACTCAATTAAATCGTATTTTAGGTGACCTAAATTATAAATTTAAATGAATAAAGGTTCTTAAAATATCATATTTTACTACAATTGGTCATTTACAGGTAAATTATTTTTACATATCAAATAACTAATTTTATCCTAAATCTACCTATAACTTGAGTATTGCAGCTTAAATGCTGTGGTCTTAGTCTTAGATTAAAAAAATTCACTATTTAATATTATTCCATAAAAAATTGAAATTTTATACTTTCCTTTAACATCTTGATTGTTTGCTCTAAAGAACCTTTTAATTTTGAAGTATGAATACATTTAAAATAGAAAAAAAAAAAAAATTATTTTGCAAAATTTAAAAGCTTCTGAAGCATTTAATTGCATTGGTTTCTTTATAATTATTTTCAATTAAAAGTTTGCTAGACACATTGCAGTTTTAATTACTTTTTCCTCGAGGTTCTTTCTTGCAAAAATAAAAAGTTTCTTCAATAGAGTAGGACTAATGGGGAAGAAGAATACTTGTTTGGCATTTATAAAAAGAGAATTGTTTGAGACTTTCTATCGTTGGGCATTGTTGTCTGTACAAAGATACGAGATTAAATTCATTAATTCTTAAATTTTGTAGTGAATTTGTAAAAAGTCTGAAGAAGTGTAAAATTGAAAACAAAGTTCTCGAAATGTCTAACCATTCAAATAAAATTTTCAAACGGAAATTATTGTTAATATTATGAGATTCTTCTTCTTATTATTATTATTATTGTTATAAGGATTATACTTTTGAAAAATTTTAAAGAAAGTAAAATATATTCACAAAAAAAAAAATGAATAATTCAGAAGCACAAAACCTTTTGAATAACTCTCTTTTATATAGAATAATTAAAGCCAATGAGTGTTAAAGACCTGTTATTTTTTTAAATCATAATATACTAGAACTATTTAGAATTTAGAAAAACTAATATTTTTCATTTTTATATGTATATAATGATAAATCAAGCGATTTTGAATTATTTAGAAATATTTATTTAATATATTTCTAACTGGGATCATCAATGTAATCTAATACGTAAATTATAGAATGAATACAACATGCAAAATGGATTAAATAAATATAATTTGCAACCCTTACTAACTTAAAAAATGTAAAGCTCAATATATTTTGCTTTAAGTGTGGCTTTACATATTTAAACCTGCGAATAAATGTGTTTTTTTTTATTACCATAGTAAAATATCATTTAACAAATTTTGTATAATTAGTTCGGCATAGGAAATGTTAATTTTTGGAATAAATACACGATTTTGTGAATTACAAAAACATAATTAAATATTGAAATCGAAAAAAATATATCAAAAATAATAATACACTTGTATATTAAAATTAACAAAACACATTATTTATGAATAGTGCAACGATTAACTTAATGCTAAATTATGATGCAATTGCTGCATAAATAAAAAATTATTACGGAAATTGTCCATCTTATTAAAAAGATCTCTCATTCTTTGTTTACGCTCTGATGATCTTGAGACACGAATTGCTGTATGATCCATTCGATTACTTATGCATTATCCGTCCAAGCACACAGACCACTGAAACAGCGTGCTTATCGTGAGGGCTAATCCCTTCGCTTTGGGACTAACGAGTGACAGAAGACAGGTTACCGCAGAAATAACAGCGTTCGAAAAGTCACGTGACTTATTTGGAGGTTCAAGCAAGAATGACTAACCGCGAACACCGTCAAAAATCTGTCTCAAGGTCAGAGAAGGTCACACTTCACCTGCAACGGAACAGATAAGACAGAGAGAAAAGTGGACGATTCAATTCTAACGGAAGTCTTCAACCTGTCGTTTGTTTGGAAGGAACCGAGACGTGAACTTTTAAAAGGATCGCTGTTTTTTCTTTTCTTTTTTTTTTTTTTACTCAACGGAGCGATAGGGGAATCTTAACATACTGCAACGGAGAGGCAGTTTGATTTGTCAGAGAATGCTAATTTCGTTTTTTTTTCTTTTGTCAATGGAAAGAAACCTTTTAAAGATATCTCAATGGGAAAGTAAAAGAAATAAATGAGATTCTCTTTTAAGTTATTGTTTTAAGTGGAAGATGATTTTTAAAAGGTTAAAAAGGTTTTTGTTATATGCCGTTTACATAAATAAATAAATAACGAGTTTAATATTATAAACAAGAGATTTTTCTAATGAATAAAATGATAATTGAAATAATAAATGAAGTAGACAAAGAAAAAAAAATCGATTAACAAGTAAACATAAGTAAGATAAATAATTAATTAATTAATAAAGAAAGCACATAAAGATGTTTTTAGTCCTTTAAAAAATTGAATTGAAAATATTTAAGAAAATAGCGCTATATTTCTTGAAAAATTATATACCGACATGATGTGAATAAAATGCAGACTTTTTAATGCATTTAATTTCTGGGAGTATATAAATGGAGACAAAATTATCTGGAGTATAGAAAATGTTTATGAAAGTTATTAGTTGAATTAAACTGCCGACTATATAATGTACCTATCATCATAATTTCTTTTGAAATAAATTATACGCTTTTTAAAGAAAACACCTAGAAGAAAATGTGTGGCTGCAATTTAAAATTGAGAAATTAAATAAAATAAAACGAAAAACTGAACAAAAATTATGAAAAAATTGACTTCGATAATAATTATTTTAACATATCATTGTTTTCTCTATATAAGCCTTTTTTTTGTAAAAATATAGATATAAAGAATATAAAAAGTGAATTTTTCAAATATTTATTTTTATGAATTAAGGAGTATGGAATGTGATCCAGGAGTATGAAATTCAAATTAAAAATATACACAATACAAAAGTATTAAGAAGTTCATAAATTTTAAATTGAAAAGTTCATATAAGAATTGAAATAGTAAGCACATATATGTAATTATTCTCAGTTTGTCAAACTATAAACTTAGTTCTTCTAAAAATGAACAAAATTTTAATTCTCCTAAAACTTTAAGAATAGCGCTGTTACATTTTGCTGAAATAATTTTTTTAATTTTTTACAAATTTTATTTCGTAGCATTTGAGATTATGAATAAAATCTATTTAGAGTTAAAATAGGAAAAATGTTGATTTTATGATAAATTTTGAGAAATAAATTATTTAATGATATTAACATAATAAGAAGGGAAAAAAAGTTATTTAAGAAATAGATTATTTAATGATATTAGCATTATAAAAAAAAAAAGAAGAAAAATTAGTTAAAAATTTAAAATTCCTCCTAAGTATCATTTTCTTAAATTACCGTTTTTAAGTCTATTTCGACATTTTTCAACTTGATGAATATTGCAACTCATGAATTTTCCTTTTCCAAAAGAAATGTTTTCATCAACTTTTTCCAAAACATCTTTCAACAACCCGTAAAGCATCGTTTTATTACTTATTTAAACCTAATTGTGAAAGATTGCATCTTTAAAGCGAGTGTCTTATTTCTAGAAGAAAATAACTCGCAACTTTCAGATATGATAAATTACTAGTCATGGCAAATGAACAACCCTCCTTTCGAAAAAGACTTTCTAACTTGTTAGCCACTTCAACAGAAAAGCACATCACGATTTTCCTGTCAGTAATTACTTAAGTTACACTATCGTGATCGTGAGTATAATTTTGTTGGCACGCGGCAAAACCCATTAATCTTCCAGCGTTTAAAGCAAATAATTGAAAACATTATCTAATTGAAAAATGAAAATGCTTTCTGATTTTTTTTTTTTTTTTTACTTTATGTGTTGAAAGCTGATATGTATTACAAAGCAAAAGAGGTAAATAAGGCTAATTGAGTTAATATATTTATAAGTAAATAATTCTTTACATTTAGATTGTTAGATAATTATCCCATCTGTCATGAAAATGGCCACCATGTCTAAAACGAAGAGTTACTTGTTAAATTTCAGCTTTTTAATTTATATATGTGTATTACGAAAATAGTGTTGAGAATTTAACTATGTGTCCTATTTTTAACCATTTGTCCATGATGATTTTTTAAAAAAAGGAAAATATTGTTTATCATTAACTTTTGTGTTGAAAAAAAAAAAACCATTTAAATTTGAAACTTATTCCAATTAAAATTTCTGATATTTTAAATACAAAAAAAAATTTGTTAAGAAAAGAATATTATAACGCTGATTCGATATCAAAACTAGAGTATTTGAAAAAAAAAAAAAAAAAAGGCAAATATATTCTTCTTCGTCATCGGCGCAATAGCCTCATTGGACCAAGGCCGTCTACCTACTGGCAGATTTAGACAGGCAGTGTTTTCTTTTAAGGGGGGTAGGATTGTCGGCCCCAGGCCTAACCGTCGTATTAGACCGAGACTTATTGTTTAAAGTGGATTCCGAACAACTACAAACCACTATTACCACTATTGCTTCGAAACAGCTCCTACAAACATTCATACCACACGAAGCCTATGGTACCAAGAGCCAGAGCGATAGCCACTCGGCCATCAGGTCCAGTGACTAGTGCATTTTCAGTGTTTGAATTTCTAAATTTTATTTCATAACTTCTTGGAAAATATCGATATAATACATAAGCCTAACTCATGGCTCAGTGCAGGAAGACTCAGATTCAAATCCATTGGTGGCATCCGTTGCATTCACTACTTTCAAAAATGAGGAGGCCCGACAACGTGAATTAACAGTCGAACGTGTGGGAATTGACCAGGTTTTCTTCCATACGACGCACGAATACGAGATAATTAAACCTAAAAGTCCTTCCAGAAAGCTATGTGCTCCATTAATTTCTGTTGATCGATTGGCCATACATAAACAGGGAACACGACGCTTACCAATGTAAAGCAAAAATAAATCTATACGATTTCCTGTTTCCTTATATATATATTTGTAAGACAAATCTGTGGACACTTAATGCAAACAATTTTCTTGCATTTTCATTGAATTTGCAAAAATATACCTACAAATAAAAATGTTTTACAAAAATGAAAATAGTTTATAACTTAAAAAATAAAATTCCATGAAGTACAATTTCCAAGTGACACTAGTTAAATCATATATTTCAAACTATCTTAACGTTTACTTAACGAATCAGAAAGCTTGATCTTTTACTTTAGTAAACACGAAATTTTAACGATATAATACTTATTTTTGCTCAACAATAACTTTAAATTATATGACATTAGCATGGTTAGCTTTGATCATTTACTCGGTAAACAAAATCTTGGATAATGCGTTTCATGAAATTTATTTTTATGTTGGATCATTAGATACTCGGATACAGGACTTCCATAAAAATAGCCATTTACTAAAATATTCTAAAGGAATGTTTTCTTTTTATAATAGCATCATTATGTTTAAATAAATCTGGATAAATTTTGCTTAACGTTATAATGTGTTTTGTTTTGGAAAAAAATATAAATTGAGAATTTTTTTTTTTCATATTTCTAGAAATAATATTCATTATCTAAGTGCATATATGTTAACTTATGATATTTGGAGCTTTTTTGTTTCTTTTTCAACCAAAATTTGAATGTTTTTCTAGGTGAATCCATTTCAAGGTAGATTGTTGAATTCATAGCTTACATTACTCAGTTTTCATAGAACATATAGATAACTTTTATATTTTAACATAATTTGACTTGTTTTTGTTTCTTATCCAACGAATAGACAGCAACATCTAGACGTCGAAGAACCCATGTGGTCTCATGCAAGGAGGGAAAAGGGGGTAGCTTCTGTTATGATGGAGCGCTCATAGGTAGGAATCTGACTTGGTTCCGTGACGCTGACTTTTTACTTTTTACTTTTTTGACTTTTGACTTTTATAGGTTGTCAGCCTAAAACTTTTTTTTTTTATAGAGAATATTTACAGGATCTGCTTCGCAATTTTGAAACTCTCTTTAAATATTAAAAATATATATATATAACATTTTATAAACCGAATTCGATTGCAAAACTCTTGAATCTAAATATATAAATTAACTAACTAACTAGCTAAATCCCTGGCACTACAGTCCATGGTGGGCTAAGGCAATCCGCCTAAAGGCAGATTTCGAGACAAGAGATGCTTTCTTTTTTTACAGGGTAGGGTTATCAGCCCTACTCCCAACAGTTATATGAGATCAGGACCTATGGTTTAAAGTGTATTCCGAACCACTACAAACATCCATAGCACCACTGGGATTCAATCCAATAACCTGTGGCACCAGCACCAGAGCTTTAGTCACTCGGTCATTAGGCCTGGATCTAAATATATACTCCACGATTATAGTATAAATGTCAATACTTTAATTATTTATAGTTCATGATATTACGATAATGTATTTAATTTTTAATTATTCAAATTCTTGAAAATAAGTGCATTACTAATTTAATTTAATTATAAATTTTTAAATTTTTTTATTAAACTGTATTCTGGCAGATGTTTAACATTATTAATGATTATCCAATTTGCAACACACACACACAAACACAAATACATCTCTTTTAGTTCCAAGCAATACAATATAAAAATGATTTAATTATGAATAATATTCAGACTTTATTTTAATAAAAGCATACTTTCTATATAAGTTTGAGTGATAAAATATTTTTTTTCTCTTTTGTTTAAATATTTATCTGTGCATTTAAAACTTCATTTAGTAATGGAATAGTTCAAGCATGCTTTTACATTTTAAAAAGAAAAACATTCTTGCCTCATGTCACTCGTCTGCAGCAGTGCGAATTTCCCCCAACAAATTTGTTCTTCGCTAGTTTCATTCAAGTGAAAAAGTGGGAAAGTCCATGTCTGTTTTGAAAACTACCAATCCAATATCACTGGCGTCTCTTCTTTATGTCTGTTTCGACAGGAGGTATTTGAAAATGGTTTTTCCTATCATGCCACTAGTTTCTCACGGTATTTCTTCAGTGAAAACCGAATAACTTTTTAACAAATTAACTAGTTTCTCCCACTATTTCTTCAGTGAAAACCGAATAACTTTTTAAACTATTAACTAATTTCTCACAACATTTCTTCAGTAAAAACCGAATAACTTTTAATCCTTTATGAAAAAGGATTTTTCATTTTTTACATACCCCTTTAATTTGGCAATACCTGCTTTATAGAAACTATTCACACAAAATGTCCCGGGCTGCTTTTAAATTTCTTGCGGACAATATTTTCCCCAGTAACAAAATATTTTCTTTCATTATATAAAATGCTAAATATCCCTAAAACAAATTGATTGTTAAAATGTGATTGTTATTTTAAATTATCTCAATAACGAATTGTATCTTAAAAGATTCAGTAACACATAATGACTATTTAGCAAAAAATTGGGGTACTATTGTTAAAGAAATCTACTTAAAATATATCATAATCACGAATATTGAAAAATTTTCTATTTAATAATAAATTTATTGAAATATTTTCAATTTACTATTAACTTATTTCTTTTTTATAATAAGATCTCTTATTCACATTCATACGCATATATCATTTATCATGCCTCAATTGGAGAAAAAAAGTAAATATTACTTTTGTAGATATGTTTATGTATTGTAAGTAAATATTGCTTTTGAAGAGATGTTTATGTTATTGTAAGTAAATATTGCTTTTGAAGAGATGTTTATGTTATTGTAAGTAAATATTGCTTTTGAAGAGATGCTTATGTTATTGTAAGTAAATATTGTTTTTGAAGCGATATTTATGTTATTGTAAGTAAATATTGTTTTTAAGCGATGTTTATGTTATTGTAAGTAAATATTGTTTTTGAAGCGATATTTATGTTATTGTAAGTAAATATTGTTTTTAAGCGATGTTTATGTTATTGTAACTTTTTTTACATAAACATGTTGGTCAAAAGCACACGTTCATATAAAACTTATGATATAAAAACTAGCAGGGCATGGTTAATAATCATTACTAAAATTACCACACATTATAAATAAACTATTCAATTCATTTATCAAATTGACAAATGGCATTCTTACTAAAACATGATATTACTTTTAGAACAATTTGAAAGCAAAATTTTGATTCAAAGAAAAATATTTTTTTAAGTTGAAAAATTAGTACAACCATTTATTTAATTGGGCTGCATCTGAAGAAAGAAAAATTTCGAGTCGCATTTAAAAAATATAATTTGTTTTAGGCTGCACATAAAATCTACTGATTCAACTACAGTTGTTAAGCAAGAAAGTTAGGAAATAATGTACAAAAAAGACCATTATATCAAATAAGAAACCACATCTTAGCATTATTATCTTTGATTTCATTTCGTCCTGAAGTTTTCCAAATATTACTGAACATATCAAGAAGTTTTAGTCAGTGATACAAGTAGCAATGTACAAAATGGAAATATGAAATACAGCTAGGTAATTAAATTAAATAAAAATTATATTAATTTCCTTATTTTTAAATATATTTTTATGTGATTATAATTTCACAAGCAAATAAAATATGTACATGTAAATATTATTGTTAAGAAAATTTGCATTTCTATGTTGAACTGCATTCATAACAGAATGCACAGACCCACCTCACTTTTAATTCAAAATTAGCGCAACATTCTTTGCTCAAAATTCAACTAAATAGAACTGTGAAGTGGTATATGTTTTTAATTTAATTTTTAGTATTACCATTTTGGAAACTCACTGAAGTATATAATAAAAATATAGGAATAATATTCCACTGAAGCCTTAAACAAAAAATATAAATTAGAAACTTTGGTTCAGGCATTGATAAAAGTCGAAAAATAAGATTAAGTCGAGTTTTTAGCACAATTTGTAGAAATCAATTCTTATTAATTTGATAATGTTTTTAATAATACGCATCTTTTAAAAATAGTATATAATTACGAAGTGTATCAAATTAATTTATTAACATATTATTTAACTTCAAAATAAGATTTTTTAATAATAGTTATTTATTGACACAATTTTTCATTAGATACATATTTATCAAGCAAACAAAATGCTCCTTTTATTTTTCTCAATAAGAATCTTTAAAATCTTTCAGGACATTAGAAAGAACTTCAATAAAAACTTCGTATCGGAAAAAAAGCTCCAGTGTTCTATTTCTTATTTGAATTAATAAATTCAAAGGAAGAATTCATTCATCAAATTACAAACCATACATAATCATTTTTGTATTATAAAAGGTGGAACAATTCACAATTACGTCGCGAAATATTTCAGAAAGTCGCTAATTTATTCAAATACCTTTAATAACAAATGTCCTCACTAATTATTCAATGAAAATTTTGAATCAAATTACTATTTGTCATTTCAAAGGTATAATTTATAAAAACAAAATATAGCGGCTTAATTACAAGACCACTCTCCATGCTAAATGAGAGCGTTCATTATAAGGTTGATCAATCTACAGTTCGAGTACAGGTATAGCCATCGGCAACCAATTAGTGCCTGATATGTGAGATTAGGGTGTCTACTGTTAAATCGAGCAACTTTGTTTGCTTGAAACTATCACGAAGTAATTAAATAAACATTACTTATGAAAAAATAAGCAACAAATAGAGTAATTAAATCACATGTCTAGATAAAAAGGTTTCTGGTAATAACCCATTTACCTTTTCTAAATTAAATTGCATTAGCTAGAGAAAAAAAAATCTGGGGGAAATATTTTCATCTCAAAAAAGTCCTTGAGGATACTAAGACATTATTTTAAGAATCCTATTATATTTCAAAACATTATTATATAATTTATTAAAAATTTATTTCATTAATTTTTTTATCCTCCAAGTTTGTGTCTGCTTACAATTTTAAGATTTATAAAAATTAATTTAATTTCCAAATATTTCATAAATCGCAAAGAATTTAAATTGTTTTTTTCTAAGAATAAAAGAATTTCAATATATAGTTTAAGATGATCACTAAATAAAAATATTTATATAGAAATCATTCACAAAATAATTATGAATTAGAAGAATGCCAAATGATTTTGCATTTGCTTTGAATGTTTTACATCAAATGATTTATTTTACATTCGCCACTTCATAATATTTGCAATTCTCATTTCTTGGACATCATTGTAAGGCATTGAAATCATATTCAAAGATTCACCAGTGTGAAAAAAATCTAACATAACCTCAATTTATACAATTCAAGTGCTCAAACTATTTAAACCGGTAAAAAAGTTTCTATAAATTCTTTTTTATGAACAACAAACATTTCGAATGAATTTTAAAGGATTAAAAACATATTTTACAGCTGCCAGCAATTACAGAAAATTCTAGAGTATAAGTATACATTATGTTCATAATCCTATTATAGTTACAAACATTCTTATATAAAGCATCATAAATTTAATTTCTTTTAATTTTTGTCCTTAAAGTTTCTGCCTATTCCCAAATTTAAAAGACATAAACATTAATTTCATTCACAAACATTTCATAAATTGCAATCTGAATCCGAGTTGTTTTTCAAAAAAGGAAGAGTATATATATTTAAAATAATAAATTATCCACTAAATTATTATTATTCATATATAAATTATCCACGAAACAATTATGAATAAGAAGTTCGTCAACTACTTTATTTTTAATTAACTTTCGCAACTTCATTGTATTTGCAAATCTCAGTTCTTGGACACCATTGTTAGACGTCAACAATATATTCAAAGGCTTATCTGCGTAATAAAAATTGTTAAACAATCAAGTCCTAGGAGTATTTAACCCAGTCAGAGGTTAACTCTTTTTTTTTTTATTGTGTTCATGAACGATAAACCTGTCGAATGCATCTTAACAGATGGAATTTCTTTTTACAGCTGCCAGCAATGACAGAAAAATGGTGACCTTGGAACTTTCTATGTATGTCGCTTAGCATTATACTTTTGATGATTCTTTTTTGTCGATTAATAGCATGAAACAGTTTGATTATACAATGAACAACAGCTACTGAAACAACAACTGAACAGTGACAACAACAACTGAATAATATTCTGCTGAAGCTTTAAAAACAAAATATAAATTAGGACTTTTTATTCAGGCATTGACAAAAGTTGAAAAATAAGAAATTTTTAACGCAATTTGTAGAAATCAATTCTTATTAATTTGATAATGTCTTAATAATAAACATATTTTTAAAGATATAATTTAATATATTTTCAGATAATATATTATATTTATATATAATAAACATATTTTTAAAGATATAATTTAATATATTTTCAGATAATATATTATATTTATATATAATAAACATATTTTTAAGATAATAGAGCTATGAATTGTATGAAATTAAATGATTAATATATTATTTAAATTCAAAATCAGATTTTTCAATAACGGTTATGTATTTGATGCATATTTATCAAACAAACAATATGCCTTTTTTTGTTTCTTAATAAGAATCGTTGAAATCTTTCAGGACATTGGAAACAACTTCAACAAAAGCTACTAATAATGGTTCTAATTATTACTAAAATTATTATTATTATTATTATTTAAAAAAAGTAATGAAATGTTTATTATTTAACTAAGCACCAATGCAAACAGCTAAATTACTCAAGAAATATTTCGTTTCGTAAAGTGAAAAAGGCTAACAATTTAAAATTACTCAATATTTATAATTTATAATAATTTTATAGAATAAACTAAAACATTTGTTAGAATTTTTAAATAACTTTGCATGATCATTAGAATAAAATAATGTCATAAGTAAAAGCAATGAAATTTGTCATTTGGACAATTCATCTTGAGTTTAAATACAATTGTATATTTGGGAATACACTAACATTATTATTTCTAGCATAAATATTTAATACATTATTCTCTTAGCTTTATATTTAAAATAATTTCTATTTTTGTTACAATGCAAATATCTATCTTTACTGTATCTTAAACCGTTAAGGACATTCACCAGACACACCAAGAGAAAAGTAGGTGGGCAGCAAACAATTTGCTTTAATAGGTAGATAAGTGTAACACACTTTGATATTAAAGCGGAATTGATAAAGGATAACTGAGGTTGATCACGTAGTCCATGTGACATGTAACTCGCTTAGAATTTTAATTAAGATTTCCTTTGTTTTTTCTGACCTAAGCGAAACACATAAAAAAATTTATATTTCATTCGTTCATTCATAGAAAAAATGTATAATTTTATTAATTTATTTTTAATTAAACTTGCTGCTTAAAAAGAAATGAAGAAAATCTGATTACAGAATCATTGAACTTTTTGAATAATAACGTCACTTTAAGCATAATAAAATATTCCTTTATCTGCATTTTTATTGATGGACAACTATTCGATGTCATTATGCACTGAGGCAATATGTGTCACAACAGTTTTATCATTTTAATCAGAAAATGAAATGTCTGACAAAACATCTATCTTAATTATTAACTAAACGAATATTAATTCCATTTAATTAATTAATTATTTCATTTAAAAATAACTGTTCTTTAGAAGTATTAAAATAGTATTAGATCATGTACGAGCCCTTAGTTATCTATTTGTTGAGATAAACTTCATTATTAATTTTAATTTGCATAATTGAAAAATATTCATTAATTTGGTAATACAAATAAATGTATAGATTATTTTTTTTTATCAGAAGCACTCAGCTTTTTCATATACTCTTCTCTATTATTAATTACATTTAATTAATTAATTTTTTTCGTTTAAAAACTGTTCTTTAGAAGTATTAAAAATATTATTAGATCAAGTACGAGCCCTCAGCCGTCTATTTGTTGTGTTACTACTAACTATAATTTATATTTTAATATTATATGTATATATATATTATCAATTGTAATTAGTAATTTTAATTTGCATAATTGAAAAGTATTTCATTAATTTGGTGACGCACATATGGATAGTTTATATTTTTTTATCAAAAGCATCTCATTTTTTCATATAATCGTCTTTTTATTATGAACTAAAACATTTACAAAGACTAAATATTCCCCTTCTTTCTCAAACCTTATTTAAAATGCATTTAAAACTTACTCTATCGTCTCGATCAATTTTTTCTGTTAGCTCTTGATGTTACAAAAAAAAAAAGCAAAATATTTTTTTATTCGGGATATTTATTTTTTTAATTAAAAATATTTTGAAAATACGCCGCAAGAAAAAAAGTGAATTTTTAGAAAAATTAAAAGTATTATTTTCAGTAATAAATTTAATTTCAGTGGAAACCAAATCCAACAACAATAGCAACAGTAATAAAGCATATTTGGTTAAGTTTTTAGCCTCAAATCTCGTCACAGTTCTTTTATTATTTATCTAAAATTTATGAGTTATAAAATCTCTGGAACAAATTAATTGCAAAATCGGCATTGAAGCCATTTTCAGTAAAATGTTTCATTATGTTCTAGAAGTCATAAATGTAAGAAAAACATACTGTGATCAGGAAAATGAAAAACAGAAAGAAAGGAAGGAAACACGTGCATATTTCTTTACTTAGTGAAAAAAGGAAAATGATGAAATTGAAGATCAAACGTTCAAAAGGAAGGATTATTTCTCAAGCAGAAGAAAAGGGCAGTACTACATGCTTCGCTACATGAAGCAGTAACCTGATGTTTTACTATCAGACTACTTTTCCTAATATTTATATAAACTAGTTAGTTCCCTATATTTATATAAACTATATATATAAACTAGTTAGGAAACGCTGTAAAAATATAATTTCTTGAAAAATTATCTTTATTAAGTTACACAAAACGTGACGTTATTTAAACAAATTTTTCTTTACAACTTTATGTGCTCGTTATTGTTTGGTTAAAACTCATTGAGATTGATTTTAATCTTTCAATCAGTTATGAAAAATATAACAAACGAATATTATCTATTCACATAGATTTTCTGAGAAATTAGATTTTTAACAATGTCCTTGAAATGATTTTAATTGAAAAACACAATGGAGTTAAAATTTTAAAAATTAAACTGTTACAAAAAAAAGTCTTTTTTATTTATTAGTTAGAAAAATATAACAAACGAATATTATCTTTCATTTCTTGTTCTATTGTTATATTTCTTCTAAGCATATTATTATGTACTAATTGTGTGTTTACTTTTAAACCGTAGTAAAATATTAGCTGAGGATAATTTTTCAGCAAAAGAATTAATGATCGTTGAACCAAAGTTCACTGTGAGAGTTATTAACATGTGCAGTCCAGTTGCATAGTTATTCGTTACTAAAGGTGCAGCTGTCATCAATCGTCAGTATTAAAATACAAAAGAATATTCAACTCGAATATTTATAGCTTTTTTACAAAAACGTTGACTCATGTCTATTGTTGAATATCACCTGCAGAACTTTTGATGAGTTTATTTCACAATAACGAATGTTTTCCTCTAGAACCATTCTGTTGCACTTATGATTTTAGGTTACAACTCATTAATAGTAATTATTAACTAAAATATGAAATGTTCATTAGTAAGGATATTTTTTTCTCATTGACATCAATTTATTTGTGTTTCACAAGTTACTGCTGTCATAGTTTCGCTGTTTGTTTTGATTGTGGTAGTCAAAGTGTTTGGGTAAATATTGTAAATTAAACAAAAACCTGTGATGAAATTTTTTTCTAAAACTTTAAGTATGTTACTATTACTTTTCTTATTAATGGTTTCTGATTACAAAAAAATGTGTATAATATTGTACAATACGTTAGACTATACGTTTTCTATATGCGTATCATAACTTTCAATTATTGTTAAAAACTTTCCGAATGAAATCTCTACGTTGAAATTCTATTTATAAGCAGAAATCTTATAATTAACTTTTTAACTTGCAAATTAAACTAAACAAACATTTCACAAATTCTAATTCACTATTCCGTTTCCCTTTTGTAATATATTTTTAATTTGCAATGCACTTTTAAAAATGAAAACTCTATATTGATATAAATTAATTACATAAATCAAACTGAAAACTCTGCTTAAGTAATTTTGTAAAGATTTTGAACAATAGAAATATTTTCAAACAGAAAATGCTTTCAATCTATTGAAATAATACAGGATAGAATAATTCGTATCAACTTCATCTTTTACAAAGAATCCAAAATTAAGTGTATTTGTAAATTTCTTGATTTTTTTTTTTTTTTTTTCTTTTTTTTTTTTTTTTTTTTTTTTTTTTTTTTTTTTTGTGAGATTTCTTTTCTTTTAATTCATCTAAAGCGAAAAAGTACAAAGTTATGGATTTATTAAATCTTAGTGATCTGATGACAGATTTTTTTTAAAATTCCAAATCTTTTGCATTATGAAAACTGTTTTCTGTCTTAAATAAGCAATTAACACTAAAGTCTATAATCAACCATGATAAACCAGTTGTTAAAAATTAGACGACCATTATGAACCTAACATAGATTTTTTTTCATCATATTTGTCAGACCCATTTTTTATCATATTTGTCAGACGAATTTTTTTTTCCAAATTTTATTTTCTTGCATTATAAAAACATTTTTGTATCATAAATAAATAATTATCATTAAATTTATAATAAACCATGCCCTTAAACAGAGATTTTTGAAACCAGCTATAAAAATTCGACAATCATTAAGAATCTCTTACATACTTTAATACCATATTTGTCTCATAAAAGTAAGTATTGTTTCCTTATGTATGTTTAGATGAAGAATTCATTCGTATTTTTTTATATTTTAATAATTTCTTTAATGATGGAAATTTAAATAAAAAGACCCATTATTTATCCAAGTAAAGTTTGCTGACGTAAATCTGATTAAAAAAGAAGATATAGGGCTCAATTCCTCCTCTTCTAATGTTATGTCCTCCCTTTAAACAAAAAAATAAATGTCTTTAGATTAAGTCAATGAAAAGGATTTTATCATTTTTATGTTTTATTTTTTTTTCTTCTCCAAACTTATATAACAAAGAAATGTATTGAAATTTCATTTTTCAAATTGTAGATCGAAGAATAAGTGAAAGGAATAAATTATGCAAAAACTGAATTATAAATTTATATTAATCAATAAATTTAATTACTTTAATTTTCTTATATTTCGCTCCAAAAGGACATTTAGAAGCAAACTGATTAATGATACTATTGCTAATGTATAACCACAGTACAGAAACATATCTAATAACTAAATTATAAAGTTATTAAATAATGAAAGATTTTTATAGTATTTTATAAATGTATAATATATTTCTTATGCTAATCTAATAAGGGCTTAATGTACAAAAATTCTTGATTAATTTTAAATTTAACTTGAGACATGATAGTTTAAATTTCACAAAATAATCTATATTGGCTGTTTTGAAACCTGTGAATCTAAATTTCTTGACAAGCTTGAGTATCTATCTTCCTTGCTCATATTTAGTCGTCATGAATAAAAAGTAGATTTAAATTCTATGATATTTGAAAAATTCGAAATTTATTATTTAAATCAAAATAATTGATCTTTAGATTCTTATTGATTTTTTTAATAAAAATCTGATTGTCTCATGTAACAAGTTAAGAGTTACAAAGTATTTTGGGAAAGATATATCTAGCTACAAAACCTAGACATTATCGATCGTTCATAGGCTGCTGCGCAGACGCAGTAGATGCAACATGAATGTTATTTACAAATCACCTTTCTCGGGGATTTTCCCGTAAGAAAATTATATGCATTTTTACAAACTATAGTAAATCTTAAATATGCAAAATTTAATTAGATTGTTAAAAAAAGGAAAGGAGCATTTCAATGCATCTTGGAAAATGCGCTCTGAACAATCAATTTACTTAGCATACTTTTATTTAATTTATATTAATTAAATTTTGACATTATTAAAAGTTTCAATAAAAGCTATTTTTCAAAACAGAAACAGGTGTTTATTTCTCTATCATAAAAAGTTTTCAGAATCAAGTTTCTTACAAACTTTCTCCCGATTCAGTTCATATATAAATTAAAATTAAAATGGTGTTATAAAACAATTCAAATCAATTGAGAATCTCTTAAAATTTAAAATATAAAGTAAATTCAATGAATTAAAAAGTACCTACAGGTATCCATGGTTTAAAACATCAAGACAACTTGAATGAACTAATAAAGACAATTTATTTTTGAATCTATTTCTATAACTCAAGTTATCAGAATCCACTATCGGGAAACATTGACATTTGCAATATTAACATACTTATACAAGCTCAATTAACAAGGCATTATCGTTTAAAGCATCGGAATCCATTATCTGGAAACATTGACATTTAAAATATTAACATACTTATACTAGCTTAATTAACAAAGACATTATCATTGAAAGCATCGGAATACATTATCTGTAAACATTGACATTTGCAATATTAACATACCTATACAAATTTAATTAACTAAAATATTATCATTGAAAGTATTGATAAGAGGTGTGCCTAATATTATATTGTTAAAAATTATATTAAAGTTTATACAAATGCATGTTTATCAAATCTCTAAGTCATGCAAATATCTAAACTGAATGAAAAATAACTATTGAAGCAATCCTTATGATTCTAAAACTAATTTTTTTTAAATCATCATTTTCTTAAAAAATAACAACTGAAACGAATTTTAAAGATTAGCAGAATCAATTTTCCTTAGTTTCCTAAAGGTTGATTTGAGTTTTGCACAAATTGCGGTGAAGGTTTGTGCTCCTGCCTAAAAATAAACAATGGCAGGTTTCTGTAAATACAGATCCAAGAAACTTCACAGCCTTCTTCCATCAACACTATCTGCTGTCAAAACAAAGCGTCAAAATCGCATGCCAATCCCCATTCCGAGTACTTAGGATCTGTTTGTACGTCACTCAAAAGTAAATGAGCGTTTAACTGTTGGTAGAAAACAATTTGTGTTTATTTACTGTGGCCTGTTTCAAAGAATTCCTGAACCATGCTTCCGAAAACCGTCTCCACGTCCCATTTACTCTCAGTTAACATGCGCGTAATTAAAAAGAAGCCAGCAATTGGACCTTGTGGGAGAAATCGGATTCTGCGCTGCACATTTCGGGTTCAAAAGATCTTGCTTCTTCAGTAGATGGTCTCTTAACTGTTAATTGAAAGAAGTGCAAAGGAAAAATTTGCTAATGTAGCAAGTAGACAGACTTGGTGTAGGGTTTCCTCCCAAAGCAAATAGGGCGTTAGTTTTTCTTCTGGTAGTTTTCGGTTTCCGGCTTTTAATGTGGAAGGAGCACAGAGACAGTAAAGATAAAAACCTTCTGTAGAAAGCGGTTGATGCCGTGTAATTACTGCTTTTCGATCTGAAGCAGTGAAGAAACATCCACGGCATTATTTCATTCTTTTTTGTGCGCTATTAAGTAACATGAAGGCTAAATCACAAAGATCAACATACTAATGAAAAATGAGATTGTTCAGGAACACTTAATAGAAACGAGTGAGTTGGATTACATAAGATAACATTTTTAAAAATGAACAGCAAACAGTAAGACACTTTCTTGAAATACAAAAGTGTAAAGAGTTTTAAACTTTATATGAACGATGTATTTCTTAAACTAATGCATTTCTAGTTTCATTTAATTCTATGTTAATATCATGAACAAATATGAACTAAGTTAAAACATAAACAAATTATTTAACATAGTTTATATTGGTGCATAGTTGATATTGTTTAACATAGCTCATATTAGCGCATTGTTGATATTGTTTAACATAATTCATATTAGTGCATAGTTGATATTGTTTAACATAATTCATATTAGTGCATAGTTGATATTGTTTAACATAATTCATATTAAAACATTAACTACTTGTTAATATCATGAACATATACACCTTGGATGATTAAAATCTGACACATTTTTTAATTAAAGATATTTGAGCAAATAAAAAGACGTTCATTAATTTAAAAATTTCTTTAAACATTTTGTACCTGTATTAGGAAAAGAATGTGTGATAAATTTAATGAATGATATAATTATTGTTATTCGAACGATTTTTTTTATTATTTCATAAATAAATTTAAGAAAAAAAAATAATTTAGTTAAAATATTATTTACTTTTATTTACAAAAAATATGTTAATAAAACAAATAAATTTATTATTTTTATTCCACTAAATGAACATGGTTTGACATGGGTAAAAACATGGTTTGTGACTTTCATTAATATTTTTGATTTACAAAAATTTGATTTCATCGATCAATTGTGAAATTATCATTTTATTACAACTGCTTTCCTAGAATTCAACTATCCAATAATAAATTTATCTCTTTTTATCTCCTTATTACTTATTGTTGTATAATTCCACCAATAAATTTTGCCATTCAAATTTTATGAAACTAAATAGACAATGTCGAAAATATTTTTTACAAATTACAATTTCAAATAATTAAGCAAGACAAACTGCCGATATCCACTCAAATGCATTGATCGTAAATGTTTACTTGTAACAAACTTTAGTTTACTTAATTTATTTATTATCACTTTTTGTTTATTTTATAACAAAATTTTATACTGGTAGAAAAGTGTAGAAGGTATAGCGAAATTATATCCTCAATATCTAGAAGAACTTTGATTCCTTTTAAATACTGATTCTAAATCCTTTACATATTAATTCTTTCTGTTTACTTGTATTTATCTGGAACTTTTTTTCTTCAACTCTGCTTCTTAATTATTTTTATTTGTTTTTATATGTTTATAAATTAAATATAAATAAAAGAATAATAAATAAAAAATAAATAAATAAAAACCTTCCTCATTTTGTTTAGATTACTTCAAAATTGTATATATCTCTTTCTTTTAATTCCTCATATATATGTACATATCATGTATCATGTTTCTTTATATATGTATATGTATATCTGGGCAAGTCACCTATTAGTCTTTACCTGCTTTCTTTTTCAATGTATTATCTCATATCTTCAAAGGACTCCAACTCAAGACAGAAGTTAGGCTGCTTCGCACCAACACAAATCGTCGTTTAAATATTAACTCTAGATTCTCGCTAATACTTTTAACAATTGCAAAACTACAAATATCTACAAAGCCTTTTGATTGATTAGATTTTGCTTTTGCTTATAACTCATAGTTCTCCTTCTTTCAGATTGCATGTCAAGATTAAGTACAAATAGAGTGAAAGGTTAAAATGCTCAACAATTTAATATGAATTTTCAAATCTTGAGACAGACAGTTTTCATTTTGAGATGTCATTCGCATAAAAAAAATGAAAAACAAAAAATGATAAATGAGAATATTTCTATTCTTTTTTTTAACAATATGAAATTGTAATTACTTTCTGCATAGTTTGTGTATGAATAGTCACGCATTTTTAAGATATATTTTTTTCTCTTTAGAATCAGTTGTATAAAGAATGCATAAAGATAAATGCGCAGGTTTTCCCATTGCTTTGAAAAAAGAAAAAATGAAATTTCAACAACTTTGGCGTTGCTAATGTATCAAAGTGTCAACCAGTATATACGAAAGCAAGATTATTCCACAAAATTAATTTATCAAAAAGCATACATATATATATATATATCCCAATTTAAAGCACTTCTGAAACAGTCAGCACATTTCATTCGTCAAGAAAAAAGAAAAAGAATTCTAATCTTAGTAGTGCAACCATATTTCACGATGCAAAGTTTTGATAAATGAGCATAGGTTCAAATATCGTTGATTCAAAAAGCCTTTATTTTGTCTCTTTTTAGTTTTTGATGGAAGTTTTTATTGAAATAAGAGAAGATAATATTTATAATAATAATTTTTATTTTTTATTTTATGGAAGCAAAAAGTGAAAAACACTTTCTGCCATCATTGTGAATCTCACAAACTATGTAATCAACAAAATTATCAGAAAGTGGAAAACGTAATTCATCTCAAGTTAAACATAATTTTATTAATATCTGAATTTAAAATAATAAAATAATGAATAATTGTCATAGTACTTTTATTATTAGTAAAATACTAAAAGTACGTAACCACTAAAACTAAGAAAATCCAATAAATCCTAGCAAAAAACATTCACTTGAATTTTGAAATTTCTATCTGAAAAATGTTTATATTAAATAAAATTAAATACAGTTAAGATTATACAAAAATACAATATTTTATTCTCCGCATTACAATATAACAGCTAACCATCATAAAAGTAACAGTTTAGAAGAGATGATTTTAATTTACAAAACATTATTAATGTCCTAAACGATTATTTCAATAAATTTTTCTATAGACAAACATAAATCTCCAAGATAAATTTCCTAATAAGTTTCTGGGTGGATTATACACACACACACACTCTCTCTCTCTCTCATACACACACACATATATATACAGATAGAGAAAGAAAGAGAAATAATATCGCTTTATAAAAATGTCCTCAAAATTTTTTTTGAAAATTGATTTCAGTATTTTTTGACACTGGACATTATTTGTAATGACAATATATAAAATAAAAATCATATATAGGAATGACATTATTTTTTAAAAGAAACGATCATATTTTTTAGAAGTAGCATTTTCAATTTTGTTGCTGGCCATTAAATTGATGATGAAAACCGAATATATTTCAAGAAGATACGAAAGAGTGGATAAATAAACTACTGTAATCAGATACTCAGAATTCGAGTAAATTGCTCGAATTCCTTTGGGAACTCGAAAATTTCTGGAATTCTTAATTAAATTATCAGCTGAAAATTTCCAATATTATTAACAAATTAGTTTTTCCACCATTGTTTATCAAATTATTTTTAATTTTAATATAACTATTGTTGTTTAATATTTAAAAGGTAAAAATATTTAAATTATAAAATTCAAAAAACATTTTTATTAATACTCCATTAGTTTAGTTTATTAGTCTTGACTGTTTTTGGTAAAGCCAAGAATTATAACCATGTAAGGAATTTTCATTACCCAATACTGTTAATAAACAGTGTTCGGCAATGAAAATTCCTTACATGGTCATAATTGGGGATAATGAAATATGGGGATATAATGAATTGAGAGAATATTTCCTTCAAAATTTAAAATACTATTAATGTAGCAACAATATCGCACGAATAGAAGCTGTGGCAGTATAGTGAAAAAGAACAGGGATAAAAATAATGGTAAGGAATTGAAAAACAACCCTTTTATCTAAAAACTTCACAATAACAATGTATATAAGACACAAATATTAATTTCGTAGTGTTATAAATAGGCTTAGAATTTGTATCATATTTTAATGGCGATTTCAAAACTAGAAATGCAATAACGATAACGATATCTCGTCAGACTCAATACTGGAGGAAGATAACTAAAACATATGACAATGCTCTAACAATTTAGTTTATTACATTTGTACAAGCACATTTGTAATTAAAAGATTATTAATAAAAGACAAATTGCTAACACTGATATATTTCAGCATTCCTGAAAATTATTAACAAATATCTCACTATATTCGTCTATTTCTCAAGCAGTCATTTATGCCATTTCCATCGTAATACAAACAAGATTTGCATCCATCGTTTTGATCAATCTTCAAGACATATTAATTATTAAAAATAGAATAACTGCTCATTATTTCTTAATAAGAACAGCTTTCATTTATGGCATAAAATTGGAATCGCGATAATATTATGTCTCCGGACTAAACATTTAAAATGCAACTGGGATTCGAAAAATACATATTCTTAACCGCACTAAGAAGATCAATACTAGTAAAAACGACATTCATAAATACCCAACAAAGATTAACAAAAGATAGTATTCATGGGAAAAAAATGTGTAACATTTGAATTCTACTGACGCTTTTTTTTTTTTACCCCGATCAAATTTCACTTCTGTTTTTCATGCTATGCAAGATCAAATTCCAGAAGCCAGCTGCGTTTGACATAGATTGTTGCTTCCTAATATGTTGTCTTGTTCTTACATTGAACTTTTGAAGACTTCTTTTTGTATGACAGCTGTCATGCTTGCATCCTTGCAGCACAAAGCAGCAGTTGATCTTTAAGGATACACTGAGAACTAAGCACTTGATAAGCTTTACTGACATACTTGAAAGGAATTGTATGTATATTTCGCCTCTCAGCTTTCATCATTATTCGCAGGTGACAACCGAGAATTATTTCATTGACGAAAGGCTATTGTCTCATTCGTGTAAATGATTTCACGGTTTTTATACACTTATATATCCATGCACAATGCTTTTATCTCGTAATAAAAGTTGCTTTAAAATTGTTAATATTCTAACATTATTTTATTATGAAGGGAAAGCACAACATGTTGCACTAAAAGTTATATTAAAATCGTTATTTTTTGAGGCAAGTAAGATGTTTCCAAATAAGATAGAAAACTTCTCTCTTTTTTACAATCTTCGTGATAACATTTCATTAATGAACCTTATATTAAAGAAAATATTACAGTTTTGTAAAATTAATATAAGAACAATGAACTATTTATAAAATAATCGATTCAGATTAGTAAACATATCAATGTTTACTAATCTGAATCGTGATTATTCAGATTCGAAAAATCGCAGACATCTAAAATATCAAATGATGAGTCCTTATCATTTGATATTTTAGATCTGCGATTTTTTTTCATCTAATTTTAAAAAGATGCTACACGTTACCAGCAATAAATCTTTTTGAATTATAAAGAGTTTAATCATAGATTAGCTTTATTCACTCAGATTAATTGTTTATCATTTTAAATATTTACCAATATTTAATAGAAATATAACTAATTACCATTAATGTATTTATATCTGTTATTAATTATAAATTCGCAGTTTTAAAATAAAAATATTTTTATAACTGCATGGTTTGTGAAAACCGAAATTATAATAAAAGCTTTATCTTGAAACAGAGATTTGTTTTATCTTCTAACTATCCAAAAAATCCTAAAATTGTGTTTCTTTTTACTAATTTTTAAATTAAAAAATATTTATCTTAAAAATAATAATTAAATCTTATATATATATCATATCTTTTCATTTTAGCTGCTGAAACATACCCATATAATTTACAAAATAATAAAGAGAATGAAGTGTAAAAAAATACCAAAATAACTTAATATGAAAGTAAATAATAGATTATATGTCATTAATATTCCAATTGCCTTTATTTCCATTCTTTCCTAAAAATCTCATATTGTAATACAATCATATAATTAATTTTCTTTGCTATTAATCTTTTCATAAAGTAATGACCTAGTTTTACAGATGATAAAATGAATTAAAGACATTTTTTTCTTTATTTCTTAAATCAACTTCATCTTACAAACAAAAGTTTCAGATCTAAAATTTGTAGTTCTCAAAACTCAAGGTACTGCATTTAATTTAAATTCTCTTCTAGAATGGCAGCATAAGATGTATAATTTTCAATTTGAACCATGAAAACGAGTTATGAATCAAAGGATTACCAGACAAACAACTTTGGCATTGACCGTACTTTGAAATCTTTTTACTCTTTCTGGGTTGACCTATATGAGTTCCGTTTTATAGAAGACAGAATAAAATTAGGTAAAAATATAAAAGGCACAATTCAGGAAAAAATTTAGTTTTTTGCCCTCATTTTATTTGCTACGGAATTCCGTATAAGGTTGAAATTATATTTTCCCTTACTTTTTTATTTATATTTAGAATCAGGTAAATTCAGTTAGTTTATCTCAGAGCCCTTAAAACATTTTTGGGTTCATATCCCTGCTTAAAATTTCAGTAACCTATATTACAACTGGAACATACTCTCAACAGTCTTCGTAACACTAATTGAAAAACTTCCTTAGACTTACTTTTTCTAAATACTTACAAACTTATTAATAAATACTTAATTGCTACTTACAAAATTTAATTGGGATTGGAATGAATATTTAGGACATTGAGAACTGAGTCGCCATATATGATTCTAAATGATTTTTAAATTTACATTAGAAGTTAATATAATATGATTTTAAGTGGGAAGATCTTGAAAGAGAAAATGGAAAATTTAGATCATTGAATTATTTTTCAACTATTTTTTTTTTTTTTTTTAGTATTAAGGCAAAAATGTAAAGAAATTATGTTTGTACGAATTCAATACGCATTTTTCTGCAATATTAAACATAAAAATTCTAAAGTTTGACTTAAGCTTTAAAAGTATTTATTATTTTCGAAAAAAATATATAATGTTTATATGTCGTATTGTTTTTTGTTTGTAAAAGAAGATTGTTACAAAATACTTGACATTTACTTAAAAATATATAAATCTCTTTTTGCATCATTAACATTATTTTTTGACTTAAAAAATTCAATTCAGAATTCAATTTCACCTGATATTACAAAAAATTATTTTCATTATATCCTAAAAAGTAAGAATAAAACTTTATTCTAGAAATGGATAATAATAATAATAAGTAATTAATTGAAAACTTTTTACTGTATTTTGTACATAGAAAAACATGTACAAAACACTATTTATTTATACAGCAAAGTAGGATTAATCTCAATTCCTTATTGTTTTCCAAAATTTCCTGAAATATCTAACTCCAGATGAAATTTCTGCATTGCTAATCTAGGCACTTACATTTAAAGTTCAAAAACTAGAAGTAAACACCTAATTAATTATTTATAATTTAAAACTTCAATCCTTATTTTAATTTATCTTCATTGCTCAAAATTTTATAAATAAATATAATCATTTCTACAATTTTTTACAATAATAAATTTTTGTAAGAATGTTCAAATATGCATACAAATAATATATTTAACAAGAAAACATAACCATGATGTGAATACTTTTGCATATCTTATTTTGAAAGTAAGAATAGCTAAATACATAAATGAATACTATATTTAATGTGTTAAGAAATGAATACTATATTTAATGTGTTATATAATACTACTATAAAAAGTAAAAGCAAAAAAAGTTATTTTTAGAACAAGTTACTAATTACCGATAAGTATGGGATAAATTGTAATCCCCAGAACAGGAAATAAGATGTATAGATTAGAATTTTCGATTGATGTTTTATTGAGGGCAACTAGATATCTGACTCCTCATGGAAAAAGTTTCCATTGTCTCTTAGATGTTGGAAAACATCCATTCTCTTTTGAGAAAAATAATAAATTTGGCAAATAATGCATCTTACAATAAATACCATAGATTGACACTAAGGGTGACGAAAATACTGATGAATTGAATAAAGAAATCCATTAACAAGCCAAAATCTCTTCCAGTCACGCTATATGATACAAATGATGTGGCAAGATACTAGTTAAAAGAATCACAAATCAAACTAAAAGAACGAAATCTGGTAAATCAGCAAAAAACATAATAACAACAAAAACAATTACACGATTACGAACACGTCATTACAGAGATATCTAACGACAGAAACAGAATGTACAAAAGCAGAAATTTCACCTGATCACATCGTCATATGTCCTGCCATTTTAGTTAAATTAAAAAACATCATTGAAACCCCTGCAAATGATGGCTTTCAATTTCAAACAATTGGTAACCGCAATTCAATTGATAAAAAGCAATTTCTTCAATATACAGAAAATATTAAAGAAATTGCTGGGGCTGGTATATTATGGTATACATGGTTTCATCTGATACTGACTCAAATGAACAAGGCATCATCATAATCATCATTGAGATCAACAACGTAAGAGCAAAATTGAAAACAAAAAGTTTATTCTCACTTGAAAAAAAGCTGCATTTATCTCCAAATATGTTTTTATATGTTTTAAAGTTTTAATGGATTTATTTTATCTTGTTCATGACATCAGAAATATTGTTTTTAGTTTTATATAAAATTAAGGATTACCATAACCAAATGAAAAAGAAATCTTTAAATATGTATATAAAAGTACATTTAAACATTTCCTGTTAGTGCAACGTTAAGCAATATCCATTAATAAGTCACAAAATTTGCATTTAATCTGCTGGTTGAATCCCAAATGATTATAATTTTATTCACAGACAACAAAGCTCTCTGTTTCTCTCATTTAAAATTCAATTTACCTATTTTATATTCTAAAAGATAAGTAGTTATACTGAATTCGATTTAATTAAGGCTTCAAACGAAGTATTATTATTTAAGATTTATATTTAAAATATTTTAAGTTTTTGGTAAAGATCTAGAAAAATCTAAATTTGGTCGCTTCAGCTTATAGAACATTTTAATTTCAGATATTGAATTTGGTTGTTTCTGTTTATTGAACATTTTAGTTTCAGAATTTTGCATTAAACTTTGACAAATATTTTGTCTCTTTTAATACACAGAAATGGGTTGATTAAGGCACTCTAATATATGTTCAATTTATTATATTATTATTACAATTTATTATATGATAAATTATAAGATGAAGAAAAATCTGAATTTAGTCGCTTCGGCTTATTGAACATTTTAGTTTCAGAATTTTGTAACAAAATTTGACAAATATTTCGTCTCTTTAATACAAATTGTATGATTAAAGCACTCTAATATACGTTAAAATTATTATATTATTATTACACTTTATTATATGATAAATTATAAGATGAAGAAAATCTGAATTTGGTCGCTTCGGTTTATTGAACATTTTAGTTTCAGAATTTTGTAACAAAATTTGACAAATATTTCGTCTCAATAGACAAAAATCGGTTGATTGGAGGACTCTAATATGTGTTCAATTTATTATATTATTAATACAATTTATTATATGATAAATAAATAATATTTAATATATCTACTAGCTGAAGTATTTAAGAAAATGAAATGTATTTAACATACACAACTAGTTGATCTTAAATAAACTCTATTGTCAAAGAATAAGTAGCGACGATTTTTGTTGGGTATCAATGGCTGCTGAGGTTATCGCCACGAAAATCGAAAGAGAAGTATTTATTGATCGTATTTGGGTGGGTGAAAATTTGGCGAAATATAATCTTTCACTAAAGTAAATGTTGAAGATGATCTTGTTTTTACACAAGTCTATCGATGTTTCTATCCATAAATGCAATCTGTTGAAAATTCAGAATCCCCTAACAAATTTTGATTTATTGAAAAATTGATTTAAAACAATATAACAAATAAAATGATAACATATTTTGAACTATTTCTCCCTTTTAATCTGGTTTAAGTATTATATTCTTTTAAAACGCAGGCTATTATTTTGATTAGTGTTGTAATTGTAGTCATAGTATACATATAATTGTAATTAATAGGAGTTAGAAATCAAAAGTTAAAATCACTGTAATTGATGAATGTAGTCTAGACAGACTCTTTAATTATTAAATGAGGTAGACCATCGTTGTAAATGTTACTGTTTATATACCTCATAATAATTAGGTAGAGGTTTCAATGTTAATTAGATTATGGTCTGCATAGTCATTGTTAATATTTACGTATAGCTAGTTGTATGGAGTTCTATATTAAATATGAATTCAAAAATATTATTTTCTTCAAAAGATAATGAATTGTAATTGAAATATTTTACTGTGGGCCCTTAATCACAGTAGAACGTAAAGACTATTTTAAATTTTATTTTAACATTTTAATTAAATTTTACTGGTGTTGTACAAAACAAATTAGTTTTCTTTTTCCTAATTTTCTTTTCTTTAATTTTTCTTTTCTTCAAATGATAATGAATTTTAATTTAAATATTTTACTGTGGGTTCTTAACTCAAGGCGAGCGTAAAGTTATTTTAAATTTTATTCTTAAATTTTAATTAATTTTTACTTGTGTTTACGCCAAACAAATTTGTTTTCTTTTTCCTAATTTTCTTTAAAAAGTTCTATCTATATCGTTGTTCGTATCAAATTTAGCTAGTTTTATTATTCTTTATTTATACTGTTACTCAAAATATTAAGGAAGAAAATAGTTGGTATGATTTATTTTAACATTTAGCTCATTTAATAAAAATAACGATATAAAAACATAATTCGGAACCAAAACTTATATCAATTGTATTTATTATTTTTTTTTTATTTTTATTTAAGAAATATGAGATGAGATATATATTATATGAGAAACATTGTAGCCAATTGCAAATAATCGCTGCTGATTCTCCCTTAATCAATCATAATTAAAATCCATTTTGGTTTGATTTCGCCCGTTGGAAAGGGAGTACAAAAACTGTCAAAAGAGATAATTTTTCTTTCTTATGATTGATGATCTACAAGCTTACTACTCTTGTAAAGAACGGATCATACGAATATGTAAATGATATAATCCTCATTAAATATTTCTCAATACACAATACAAATTACATTGGTCTTAACGTAATATGCATAAAATTTTATGGACATAGTCAATACATGAAATCAATTTATTACTTGTATATTTTTTCCAAGTTTTTAATTGTGATCTAAAGACTTAAGAAATAACTTTATCTTTACTAAATTGTTTCTCAAGATTTTGATTTATTATATAAAAATATTTACAAATACTTGCAAGCATTTCTTATAATATCGTTTATAAAAAATTGATTTTTGTCAGTAATTGCGACAGAAATTGATAATTGTGACAAATAAATGAATAATTGTGATAATTGAGACAAGCAAATGAATAATAATTGTTATGCAAATAATAATTTTAACAAGCAAATGAATTTAAAAAAGAAAAGAAATTGATGATGAAATGAAGTGACATAAAATTAAGGTTTTATTCGATTTTTAATAAAATAAAATCTTTCACATTCTTTATGAAATAATGTTGTTCATGAAATAATATTTATACAAAAAAAAACCCCACTTTTTATATTTTTAAAAGATAACTCTATCTCTCTAACTATAGCTATTTCTCTCTCTTTTTATACTCTAAAAAAATAAAAACTGGAACAGAATTATTCTTTTTGTCTAAGAAGTAGCATTTTTAGAAACTGGAAAATGCATCCGCTTCTCAACAGAGGCAGGAAATACCTTTAACTACATTTCTTTTTTAAAAGAAATTGTTATACTTGTTCTCACCCGTTTTTGAGGTCTCTGGTTTAATTTTCTTTTTAGAGGTATGATGTAATTTTTTTTTCAACACACACACACAATTTATGTAAATGACTAAAGGATCAAACGGTGAATTGACGAAGCTCTATATTTATAAATTAATCACACTTCGAGTTTTTCTTTTCAAGCTACTTTTTCCTAGAATAAGAGAAAAGGGAGTGTTTCGTATACCTTAAAACTCACTGATCATTAACCAATGACATTCGCTCGCAGATATGATAATAAATGCTCGAATATGATAACTGGCAGATTATTAACCGATATTCACTCGCAGATATGATAATAAATGCTTGAATACGATAACTAAAAGATTATTAACCAATATTATTACGTTTATATACATATTTAGATGAATTATTTGTTTGAAAATGAAAATAATTAAAACATTGATAAATTTGAAATTAGTGGTTGTGAATTCATTTAAATATTGATAAATGTATATGCAACTTTATAAATGACTGAATTTATATGTCCCAAATGTTTGAGAAATTATATGGAATTGATTTTTATATGTAAATTTCATCTTAAAATGTTTTATTTGAAAATAAAAGTGTGTTTTATGAACACAGTGGGTTGCAAAAATATATGGACACTTAGATGTTTATAAGTTTTGATAAATTAAACAAAGTGAAAGCAATATATATATATATATATACATATATATTCGATAATTTATATCATGTTTATATACATATTTGAAACTGTAAAAAAAAAAAAAAAAAAAAAAAGAACTGTTAAAAATTATGAACTGAAATTGCATTAATTTCTAAAAACGCTCTGCAACGGCATTGATCTATTTAATTTGAGCTCAGAAATGTTGTTTAATGCTAATATGCAATCTCCAAGTCCTGTGATTTCAATACTTTTGCTTTGTTTTCAACTATATATAAAATAAATTAATATATTACAAATAAGCTTTTTTGCTAACTAACTTTTTAATCACTGAGGTTTACATTTTCCTGGAATGTATTGATTTCAAAGTTTATCATTTTCATAAATAGAGTGTAGATAATTGTAATAGATAGGTGTAATTTCTGATAAAATTAAGAAATAAAAAAAATCATTAACTACTATTCGTTTCAGTGAGTATTGAGAAAAAAGTGTGCCTGAAAAATGCTTTGCTAAAAATTTATGCTTTATCAAAAATTGTAAATATGCACTCTCATAGGTCATATATGCAGTGCAGTGTATCTACATATGTATGTATACGGTGTGTCATATATGCATATAATAAACAGTGACATATAATCATACCTCATGCTTGTCATATGCACCATATAAAAATTGTTATAAGTCATCGTTGTCATATGCTTCATATGCATATTGTCATATGCATTGCTAGAAAACTAAAAACGTAGAATGTATTCTAAATTAAAATATTTCTAAAAATAATGAAAATAAAAACGTAAATATCAATAGTGATTTTAAAAATGAAAAAACTTGCTTATTTCAACTTTTCTTTTCCTTCCTCACAGTTAGGAAATACTGAAATTTACGAATAAATAAATTCAAAATGTTTAAATAAATCAGAATTTTTTATTTGTAAATATCAGAATTTCCTCAATGCGTGGGATGAAAAAAAAAATTGAAACAACCGAGTTTTTTTAATTTTCGACCATGATATCATAATAAGCCAGAACTTGAACTATTTCTTAATCCTCTTCCTATCTGTACCACCCAACTGTGGTTTTCATTTTTCCACTATGACAGAATATCATAACCGGAATTAAAGGCTTATCTTTAATTATCTCCACAGTTGTTGTAGAAGCACGTTGTTGTTTACCTGTGTAGTTTTTATCATAATAATCCAATTACATTTTTGTAATTTTTATTTGCTCGATTGTGCAACCATTTCCAAGTTCTACCAAGTGGGTTGTAGTCCAAGTTTTTGTCTTTGATGGATTACTTCTGTTAAATCATGTTTCAAGTACGCACATTCATGATCAGAAAATGATTAATAAGATTAATGTTTTGGCCACTTTATCTAAATTTTTCGTTTCATCAGATTAAATGATGTGTCCATTGGGTGTGGTTTCTTCTTGATATGTTATGATTAAAGATATAGTTATTTATTTATTGCCTTCTATTTATTTAACCCCTATTATTTAAAGATTAAGAAATACTTTTTGATGTCTGCCATCCGTAGGATATACTCAATTCAATCCATGAATCAATTTGAATCTAAAAAATGTTACTTCCAATATATGATACATTTTGTGTGCTTTATTTTATTGTTTAATAAATCAAAAGAAATATAATGCAATTAAAATATATTAAACTGTTTAAATGCTAGACAATCAAAGAATATAAACCAGTTCACTAATTATCAATTCGGCTAAACCAATTTTATGAATTAGTTAGTGTGTTGTTATTAAAAATGAAATATTGTCATAATCTAATCGGTAAAACATTCTTAAATTTCTTGAGTAAAATGTGAGTACCTCTTGGTTTTATTATAATTTATCGTAGTAAAAGATACACAATCTACGAAGAATTTTTAGCTTATTTTAAACCTATCATCCACTCGCCTTCATTAAAACTTTTGTTTTAGTATTAGTTTTTGTAAATAAACTTAAATCAGAAATATAAATCTCTAAAACTGTCCAAAGCATCCCACAATATTTTCATGCATTTAAAAAAAAATTTTATGCAAATATGTCTATAATAAAATTTATCACTCTACGTGTTTGTTTATCATTTTTTGCATTGTCATAATGATCTCGAATATATAATTAATTTAAAATTAGTAACACAAACATACAAATATACGTTTTTCTTTCAGAAAAAGTAACTTCATAATTATTTACTTCACGTTACATGATTAGTTAACTATTTAAGAAAATGATATAGTCAATTATATTAATAATAATAATAAAAAATACTAGTTGAAATTATCTGAAACCGAATATCATTTTCAAAACATGGCCATATATCCTCAGATATTCAGCAATGGTATTTCTTGATTTTATTGATTTGATATAATTTACATAAGTTTTATGTCTATGACTAGCTGATCAAACTCTGATTATTTCTTCATCTCCAGAGTTATTTTTTTTATGCCATCTAATACCTATTCAGCTGTCCACTTCGTATACCCACTGATGATAAAAATTCTTAAATGTTCGTTCAGGTGGAATGTGAAATGAGATGTGCCAATGATTTTTTCATCGATTACGCATAAAAACATTAAAAAAGTAGTTGACGTTGACAACACGAAACACCCTTGCAGTTACGGCGACATTGATTTAAGTAGGAGGACGAAGAACGCAACGGACATAAAAAAATGAATGACGAATAGCTTTTACATTTAAAGAAAGAATTGCGAATAATGTATCATGAAAAACGAGTTCGATGATTTTAACATGTGCCAACGAATATTTATGTGTTTTTATGTTAGCTTTGTTGCAACTACTGAAGATCAAGGTGTAACTTGCCACTCTATTTCTATTACATTTGAATTATTAATCTTAAAAACGTTAAGTTTATTGATTGTATTAAAGTTTTGAAAATAATGAATAATAATTCCTTAATTTATTAGTTTAAGCTGATTTATGGCCGAATTTTCTTCATGTTTCATACGTAAAGCAGTACATTGTACTGTGAGAGATTTAAAAACATTTTATAATCAATTAATATAGTTTAAATACTGATACAATCAGTTTCATTCTTTAAAAAACAATGACTTTATTATATTTAAATATTTTTCAATGCATATCTTTCACAAAAACTCTCATTTCAAGGCTAATTTTTTATCTTGTAAAGTTCCCATTCTTGATATTGACGAATTCTTGGAAAATTATCCCCAAATTTAAACTCTCAACCAATTGTAATTTGGAATTCAGTCGAGCATTTTATTTCTTGGCAGGATTAAATTGCGTTTCATTATTTAATACATCATATTTGCTTTTTTTAACAAATTTTACTAAAAAGGAATTTACTTCACATTTTACTAAACTCAACTTGTCTGATGATATACAGAATTACTATAAAAAGTAAACGTCACAAAAAATTCTTATATATTTATAATAATAAGTGCTCATTAGTTCAGTTAATAGTCTATAGTGTTCATATGTCTGTCATTTACAAACGTACAATTTATTTCCAATTTTTTACAACAGCGTATAAGATATTAATTAAATCTTATTGCGAAGAAATTTAAGAATATCCTGCAGAGTATTTTGAAAAAGTTCTTTGTAGAAATTGTAGTCTTCCTTATTGAATCATAGATTATCTTTCCAAATAAGTACGCAGTAAGTTTATAACAGCATTACTGTAACATTGAGAGAAGCCATTTATAGTGAAAGATTCACTTTGATTGCCTTAACAAGAAATAACAGTTTATAAAATTGAAAAAATAAGTACAACAGAAAAAGCATTCATAGAGTTTTCGCAAATTTTCTCAACAGGAGTTCAAGAAGCATCTTTTGGCTTCTTTGAGGGGATTGGAATTAATAAAACCTCATTTATATGTACCTTATTTAATTAAACTAATACGTACTAAGAGGAGTATTAGTCCTGTTCCACAACTATTCTATGTGTATCTGTGAATAAGAGGATCATTGTATATAGAAATTATTATGTAAGATGAATTTCCTTTTCCGAGTTTGCGAAATTGAAAAGTATTACGAAATTGGAGAATAACAGTTCAGATTCTTTGGAGACACACTATTAATGAAATGATCGTTGGGAGTTGGTAACGGAAAAAACCCACTTTGAAGTCACCTTTCTCGAAAATCATAATATTAAATATTATATTTGAAACTGTTTTTAATGATTTTAAACAGTAAAGCCTTCTATAACCATAGTTATGAAGGAAATCTAATTAAAAATTTAAATGCTTATTAGTTTTGGTTCGTACATTCGTTGTTATTGTTATCATTAATTATTTCAGAAACAATAACTGTTTGCAAATGTTTTGAAAAAAGTAATTTTGATCAATATTCATTATAGAAATCTTTCATGAATTACTACGATAACAATTTTGAATAAAAACGACAAATAAAATCGACAGATGACGAATAATTTTTTTTATCCAGTGAATTAATTCTAAGCATATCTTTCAAAATTTGAAACAATTTGCTGAGATTACAAAAATACTGTTTGAAAAAAAGTGACGAATTGAAAATTGAAAAATTTTCGGAAAATTCTGAAATATGCACATAAAACTACTTTAAAAAAAGTGCTGATAAATGTCTTCTTTCTCACCTATTGTACGTTCTGGAACCTCTACTAAAAATTATATAAACGCGGAAATCAAGCACTTTAGAATATTAAATGCATAAATTCTTTGAAATAATTACCTTTTAATCTTTTATAAAAAATACGTGGTGTGATGAATAGTAATTTTTCTAATGTTTCCTGCAACAATAAGAACACAGTAAATTAATTTATGGATAGTATGGTTGCTGAAATAAAAAAAAAATATTTTCGAATGATGTAACGTGTTTGATTATTGTAGAACAAGTTTGAAAATTAATTACATACACCAACATTGGACTTAATTGTTGTTGTTTAATACTGTGAGCCGCTTGCGATTGATAAAAAGCGTCTTTCTATTTAATTCGTCATTTTGTATAATAAATAATATTTAATTCAATATTATTATATTTGATTCATCATTTTTATAATAAATAATATTTAATTCAATTTTTTTAAATAATATTTAATTATTTTTATAATAAATTCAATTTCCAAGTGTTTGTAAAAAACTCAAGTAAAAAAAAAAGTTTTGAAGTAATCAAGTTTTCAAGTAAAATAATGTTAGGATTGCTCACCAATTCAGTATGAAAAGATGTTTTGCAAATGTATCGTTTTAGGATAGCGAACAGGATACAATTTCCCATAGAAATGTTCCTGTATTTTAAATTTAAAAGATTCATTAATTTCAGTAAAAAATGTGGTTCATCTCTTCATCGATTTATTCTTAACAAATTTCACAAAAAGCGCAGCTAGATGTTAAAGGCCAAGTTGTCTCTTGCTAAAAAAAATTTTTTTTTCAATAGACCATACACCGAATATATATATATATAAACATATTCTGCTTATGGCCTATTGACATCTTTTTTATTATATATAGATATAGATAGATAAATAAATAAATATATATAGATACGTAGCTGAAAATTCTTGTTGTATTTATACATTTTAAAATTTATTAATACAGTCTACAAAACAGGAAATTATAGCATTCCAAATATCTATATAATAAAAGGGAGGATGTCACTATATTCAAGTGTACCAGTTCTTTTAACTGAAGAACCTTAAAATATTTTAAGAGACTTGTAAGAACTTCCGTTAACATTTTCCTGAGCAAAATATGCTAAAATTAGGCAGAGATATAGAGACTTTAAAGAATTATGAAGAATTTCACGCTTACGGAAATAGATCTCAGACTAGACTTAGGAAAATATACCTTAGACAGCAAAAATACGGATAATTGCTTTTAACCTTAAGTATAAGTTTTATAAATATAAAGAGAAATAAATTAAGTAATTTTTAAAGTATTTTAAAGTTGCAGATTTATTTTTCAATTTTGCCAAATATTGTTACGAATCCAATATTTTGAAATTTTTGCTTATAGAAGGAGGTTAAAATTAATTTATCTGATATTGCGCGAATAACAATTACGATATAATGTTTAGTTAAATAGTTTCCAAAGTGGGCTTCTTTTGCAGTGGTATCACGAAAACGTGAAATATTACTAAATTTTCATAATTTTATTTATATCTTCAATTCCATGTGATAAAAAAAATTCAATACCCATTTAATGCTAATATTCCCATTTAATGCTAATTTACAGCTGTAAAAGAACAGAATCTTATTGGATTATCTTGCATCATCCCATTGAAATAAAAATTTAGATGTATGGACCTATGGACTGAATATAAATTACTATGGGCCCATGGACAGAATATATATGACTGGATATATAAGACTAAAATATGTAAGACTATTTAGCTGTGGACTGAATTTTAAATATAATTAAATATGAATACCTCCTTTTGAATGGTAAATTATAGATAATTTTAATTCCATTTGAGACTTCGTATTTGTCGAAACTGGATTTTTGCATAATGTAATAGTAAAGATTTAAATAAAATATGTGATGATCAACTTACTCATTCATGCCACAATTTATGGTTAGTTATATTTGCTCAATTACGTTTTCTGTAATCATACGTATTTTATTTATTTTTAAAAAAAGTGGTTCACTATTTCATAAAACATATATCTTAGAATTTTATATAGGCTTCTTAGGAAAACTTGAATTCAGTAAGGACGTTAATAATCACAAATTTTTTGGAACCTTTAGAATAATTTATAAGCTAATGTAATTCGACTGGATTGTTCAAAAAACATTCTATAAAAAATAACAGCTAACATTTAATTAAAACATTTTAATAATGTAAAAATTAAATTTAAATAACTGAGAATCCTAAACATGTTATAATATTACCTTGAAATATAAAATTGTTTCTTTTACTTTTTTAAATATATGATTATGACGTAAAAATAAAACGTATGATTATGACGTATTTAAATCTTCAAAATTATTTTGACGAATGTCGAATAAAGACCACATTAAACTATATCCATGCAAAAATATACAATTTTATAACACTAATTTAAATGTAAAACATTGTAAAAATCTGTATAAAAATTATATTTAATCAAAATGGATGCAGTTAGAAAAAAAGCGATCAATTTTAAAATTAACTTTTTTTCTGCTTATTACATTGGAGTTAATATAGATGTCATGAGAGAGTTATAAAGATTGAACTTCCGTTCAAAATTTCTTACAAAAGTAAAAGACCTCGTGTTAATAGACCTTCCTTTACTCACGCTCTTCCTGATATGCAAATTCACCTTTTGCAGCTGTGAACCATCATCCATCAAACAGTCACTGACACACCAATCTACATTAGAAACATCCAGCATCGAAAATACCTCCTCAATTAAGGAAAAGTTGGCCTTGAAATTACCAGACGAATTGGCAACTTTTCCGACTCGTTTATAGACTTGAATTGTTTTGAATCTACACTTAATACAACTCAATCCTGGATATTACTAATTTAAATGAGAGTTTCATTACTAATTACCTGATTAAATTAAAATTAACAGCTGATAAATATTCAAAGAAATTAATATTTTAAAAATAATTGATTAAATTATTTTTCGGTATTTAGAACACGACGTTACTTATTTAATCAATTAAAGTAACATCGTGTTCTAAATACCGAAAATCATTTTCCACCTTTTTAAGAAGATTTTTTCCCCAACATTGAAAATTAAATGGAAAAGCAGTAACTAAAATATGCATTATCTGTTTTTATCAATATTTAACATTTGTTGTACAATTATTTTTACTGATTCTGTTTACAATCCATTTTCAATTCCTTCGAATTACAAATTCGGAAGAAATTTTATAAGATTCTGCCCATTATTAATCCTTTTGAAACTGACTCAGTATTCAATTTTTAGATTTTTTTTTTGTCTATATCCACCACATAAAGGTGAGGCCTTTATTATAGTAAAAAGCCTACCTATTAGGCCATTACTTTATATTTTAGCCTACCTGAAGGCCATTACCTATTTTCTGAAAAATTGAAGATGGGACTTTGCCGATATCATTTCAGCAAACAATAGCGCTTTTGTTGTGTCTAATCCTCAGTGGCCTGTAGTGCGGGACGGACATCTCATGAATAGTCTACTCATGGATGGAGGAAGAGGGGCAACTTCTGTAGTGATGGAGCACCTGCAGGTGGAAGTCTGACTTGGCTCCGGCAAACAATAGAAAAATTAACTAGTTTGTAAGCTTTTTGATGTTATCTGTAATTCCTATTATTCATATGTAAATGAAAACAAATTCAATGATTGATGGCAAACAGATAATACTATACGTCTATAATTCATTCTTACACCTATAAAAAATGTTCTTCACTATTACAAAAGCAATTTGTAATGTGATAATTCAATTCAATGTTTATTTAATCATGCAATTAATTTAATTTAATATTTATAAGTTAATATATTTAAATCAAGTTACAAATATACATTTTTAAAATCCCTTTCAAAAGAAAAAAAAAAAAAATAAAGCAACAGTTATTGGAACTATCTGATGCTGAAAATAACAAATCGCTTGTTCTGTTAAAAAATTGAAGAGATGGATTTATTTAACAAAATTTTTAAAGATTGCTCCTAAATAACAGAAAAAGAAGTTGGATGTGTTAAACTCGATGATAAAATTCACTGTACTATGAGTATTAGCGTTTAATTATTAAAACGAAAAGTTTAATTAAAAGTTAAAAAACGTTAAACGTTAAAAGTTAAAAACGTCTAATTTATTAAAATGAAAAAAATTACTAGGAAATAAATTATGTTCAGAAAAAAAATTTATGTTATGTTATGTTCAGTTTATGTTAGATTAAATTTAGTTGTAAATATTCATTAGATACATGTTTTATTTTATGTTTGAAAAAAATTTAATAGAAAATTTCGTATGTGCTTACTTCTAGATATCAACTACTGCTCTACAAATATTTGTCAGTTTATAAAATTGTTGTCTTAATATTATTGTATTAGTTTTAGATAATCATGCATTTTTGTTCAGATTGAGATTATACATACTTATATAAACGATTTCAAGTTCTATTTGTTTTTCACAAATATTATCAAACGCTCATCGTACATTGTTAGCATTTTGGAAATCTGTATGAGTCACATGAAGCATCATTAATAAAAATTAAAAAAAAAAACAACTTTAAATCTATCTTTAATCTTATAAAATGTGGTGAATCAAAGTAATTATGTATTAATATTGCATTATTCATTTTTTGATTTAAAAAATGGAGGAAAAAACCCATGTGTCAGTTTCTTAATTAATTCTAAGGTCAAACGAATTAATTTCTACCATTTGGTGCTGTCATTTGTTCTATCAAATAACATTGAGAAAGGAAGATAAAAACGCCTTTGCGTAGAAGCGTTACACAAAAACTTTATCAAAAAGAGTTAAGAAATTTGAGTGAACAAGCAGAAGGAACTTCTCATTAGTAATTAAATAGTTGCTTATAATGGTCATTTATAAGATTGAATATGATCATAATACCTCATACGAAGAAATACCTCATAAGAAGAAATACTTTTAAAGTATTAAAGTATCTTTAAAGGAGCAACTAAAAATCTATCTTTAAAATAGCACTAATTGTTTTTCATAATATTTCTTTTGTAGGCCAGTGATACATAAATAAAAAAATTATTTCAAGTAAATTTCTTCGTTTTAATAGATTAAACGTTTTAAACTTTTTAACGTTTTTTTAATTAAACGCTTTCGTTTTAATAATTAAACGTTAATACGCATGGTACAGAGAATTTTACCATCGAGAGAAAGTACATCTAACTTCTTTTTGTAATTTAGGAGCATTTAAAAAAATTTTTAAAAATAAATCCATCTTTTCAGTTTTTAACAGAAGAATCGGTTTGTTATTTTCTCCATCAGATAGTTTCAACAACTGTTGCTAGATTTTCTTTTCTTTTAAAAGTGATTTTAAAATACTTGTAACCTGATTTAAAATACTTCAATTAATCTTTTAAAGTATCTATCATTTTTATAATTAGAGTGGATTTTTGTTATGATTGATTAATTTTGCAATGAATAAACAAAAATATCACTACAAAAAACAATAGAGAATAAAGTTAATAATTTTTACTAAATGTTAATTAAAAAATATCACAGTACAAAAAACAATTTTTTTAGTATGCTATTTGATACAATAAGGAATCTGTTTTTAAATTATTGGGATGTGATGCCACGATATAGTCACAGAAGTAGGTCAGCTTTATGCAAATGTTTGAACGAAAAAATGACCTAGAATCCATTCTAACGATCACCAAAGAAAAGGATACTGTATTACCAATTAGTCAAACATGAACTGTAGTCAACGATTCCCTGATGATGTACAATGGATTATTTATGATGGATGAAGAAAGGATTCGTAGCTTAGTCCCATGTCAAAGCAAAGGAAGTGAGGAAAGAAATGTCAAGACAGGCTAACTCACTTCGATCCATTCTCCCGTAACCATTTGTACGCTTATGATGCTTGCTTTATAAAAATCTAGTAGAAGTAGTTCCTTTCTAGCATTTCTAATATGTGTCTCTTTTCATCGTTGATTACTTCATTTCCGCTTCCCCTGTTAAAACGATGGATCATGGTTTTGTTATAATTAAGCGGACGTCGCACTAAGACTTAGTAATTACTGTGGGAAAGAGTTGCTTTTTTTTTTAAGAACTGTCGTGTCGTTTTCTGGGAACTTTCGTAGATTAATTACCCAAATATTATATTGAATAAATAAATTTTGTTATTTTGAAAACTAATATAACAATAAATTTTCATTTCTACGTTGGCACAAAGTACCTACGAAAAATGACTTTGGAAAATATGACATACATATGCAAGTCAACACTTTTTGAATCTCAGTCAAGTATAAAAGTAAACAGTATATTTAAAATTAATACGCATAGTGATTAAATTTATTAACATTTTTGGACAATTAAAAACCTTAAAAAATATAAAAATTTTAAATCAATGACAAAAAACATGCTGTTTTTTGACAAGTATTTCAAACAAAAATAAAATTCTTCATTCTTATTTTAAAATTGTCTTTTAAAATTCATTGAAATGCATTGTAGATGTTTACAACAATAAAAACAATTGCGGAAAATTTCGAATTCTTTTATTACATCGATAAAATCTGAGAAAATATCATTGAAGACGAATTTATTGATGCAATATTTAAAAAGGGTATATTTTATTAAAACTTTCAATGATTAAAAAATTGAGAGTACTTTTGTAGCATAGATGTTTAAATAAAAATGTAGCATTAATTAATTATACTTTTGAGTAGAATATTTATCAATCTATGTATAACTGAGAAACATATGGAAAAAAGCCGACGCATAACTGATGCAATATTTTGAAAGTTAGGTTTCACTTTAATTCTCTTTATGAATGTACATTCTTACATTCTCAACGTCTTTAACATATAGTCTTATGATATACATTCTTATAATCATTTTCATAATCTTAAATTGACTTGATCTCATGGCATGTAGCATGACTGTGGCTTATTGAAAGAAAATTATATTTCAATACAGACTTTCTTATTATATAAAAGGAATTAAGCATCGAAGATAAATTAAATTTTTCACTTTATATTTTGATCAGGATTACTAAGTCTTTATTATTGCATTACATTGTTATGGAACTTCTTTTATTACGCTTAAGTGTTTGGAAAATTTAAGTTTTCTCAGAACTTCCGCATTGCATTTGTTAGTTTTATACATTGACTAATTTGTAAAATAGCATAATTGTTTATTAATTTGTTTTTGTGTTGCTTTAATTCTATCTAAGTATGGGTTTTTACATGTTGCCTCAGTTTCATTAAAATCAATATATTGCTTTAGGAATTTTGCTATTAGGTATTATTAGGAACTAATATTTTAGTAAAGTTTTCTTAATTTATGGAAACCAATGAACAAAAGGGCAAAAAAATCTTTCAAAAACAAAAAGTTTCGAATAATTTTCATTTTCATTTGTTTACATTAGTCAAGGTAAGTTAGGCAATAAAATTGAAAAAACGTATTCAAATATTCTATTCTGATTTTCACAACCATGTTATCAACAATAAAAATAGAAATAAATAAATGCTTTTATAATTATCAATGATATTCTTTTTCAAATCAAGGAATAGTCCAAAAAATTTAATAATTTTTTTTTCTACTGAAATAAGTGTGTGCAAAATCGGAAGAAATTTGTATTTTCCCGACCACATGAAGAATTCCTCGATAAATAACAGAACATTTTAAAACAAGCATTCTTAAAATGTGTATTCGGTTCTGGAGTAATAAGAACGCTTGTTTCAGTAGAAATAAGTTTAGGTATTCTGAAAAGAAGATTTTAGTAAATTTTAAGAATTAATTTCTTTGAGTTTTCTTTGAATAAAATTGTTTATTTCAAATAAAATCTAAATATCCTTCAATATATTATAGTAGCAGTAGTATGCGAACAGTAACAAAAAATAGGAAGCTTGGGTAATTAAACGTTAATAATACAATAAAAGCTGAATATCTGTATTTTTGCGTATTTTATGTCTGTATTATTTTTTCCTGCATATGCATCTTTATGCTACTTTATTATTAAAATGCTTGATGAGAAGCACTTCCCTTAATTTAAAATGGGATAACATGGGTCATATTTTTTATAAATCATAAAACTAAATGTAATTTTTTCATGATTTACAGATTGCAGTGTATTTGTAGGTAAAAAAGTGCTTTCTGTATTACCTTATTTTCTTTGGTCGTTTATATAGCATCCATTTCAAAATTACGATCCTTAAAATATTTTTCTTAAGTGGAATTATTCGAGAGCGACAAACGATCAAAGAAATCCATAACGTTTTGTATGAATTCAGTATGACATTTTGACCCATCACATTTTGGCTTGGTTAATTAGAGCAGCAATACGTAACT